>JAGDQP010007056.1:23895-47788 GCA_022664845.1 Lepisma saccharinum
ACACACACACACACACACACACACACACACACAAACAAACACACACACAGTGGCGCATCCAGAAATTGTTTTAGAGGAGGGGGGGGGGGTTAGAACTTATAAGAAAAGCAAGACTCTTTTTTGCTGTTTAAACTTTATACGAATGCATGAAACAAACGTATTTATATTCTATCTCGTTTAGTGTATTCTTTCAAAATGTTTTGTTACGATACTGAAGATGTCTCATTAATATTATTATTCTTTATGTCTAATAATTTTGACCTAGAAAAACAATTTCTTTGCAAGGTACCTAAAATAGGGTTTGTTGGGAAGCTCCAGCAGCTTTTCCTTCTTATATTTCAAATTACCATGGAATATTTTACGTTAACGTAAAATTGCGAAGGAAACACGTTCAGTAGTAAGAAAAGAGAGTGAATTTGATTATATTCAATGTAATCCGCAAAACTTCGTGGCAAAAATAAAACAGATATTTTTTTACACCAATGGGTTGATAAATCTGTGGTTCAGTCACATCAAGGGTGGCATTTCCAAATCTCCAAACGGGGGAAACGATGTGCGATACACAAATTTCTTCCATAATAGCCAACATACACAAATTATTAAATTATAATACTTAACAAAATATCTACTGACATCTATAAACCTGAAGTTTAACCTGTTTTATGATGGGTTTAATTAGATAATAAACCATGGAAAATATAGTCTACGAAAGACTAGTTGCTAGAATTTACTGCCAACTACTACCATTCTGCTTTAGTATATGTACGGTAATTGATATAATTCTTTTCAGACAAAGCCCAAAAGAAGGACAAATTAACGTTCTTCTTGAGGTGGCATAGAAAGAATGATAGTGTGCTCAAAATCAAGACTGTCCTTTCAAAAGAAGAATGTCTGGCTACACAGAAACTTGCAATCTTCTAGAATGTTTCTCAGCAAATAGATCACTACTTCAGACACATTAATTTGAATATCTTTGTTAATGTTCATTAATACTTACCCAGTAAGCCTGCCATGACCTATGGTTGTTCTCACATTTTACTATTTTAACGCAGAAAAGTTTCTTCCTGTATCTTGTTACTGGTAAACAACACATAAATGTAATAGTTAAAATTTTGATTGTTACGACATGTACTGTACCTTTTATTCTTTACCAAGTCTTAGATATTTCACTGACTTATCCGTCGACATCATCAAAGACGTAATGAATATGATTTGTGATTTGCAATTGCTGATATCCAAATTTGATTTAATTTAATACTGTCATCTTCGTTGAAGTTCTCTTCGTGCATTGTTATTTCCATTGCTTTTATAGTTTTTCCAAGTAATCACAACTTTTGTGTAACACCATCGTCTTCCGGAAATAAATATGTTCTCCACAGATATCGACATTATTGGGCATTTTAAACTTATTCAGTCTGATTAAAAATTTTCCTTCTGATCACTTCTAACACTGTACTGATTAAGTAACTCTATTACATTCAACCACTGATAGAACTCGACAGAAAGATTCTGCAGTTGATGAGACAAGGTAAGAGTCAGTCCAAGAATTATGCCACGATATGGAGAGCAATGATGTTTGTAAGTTAACCGCAAGAGATACAACTTGACCATAAATTTCTAAGAGAACGTAGCAGCTGCTAGGTAACAAAACCTATTCAAATGTTGCATGAAATTCTCAGGAATCATGATTTTGCGTACTACTCTGAAGAGTATACAACACAAAACTACTAAAACAAGACATAAAATATCATAAATACGATTTTGTTGCATAAAGATTTATTATTTCAAACATAATTGATCTACATAATTAAGAATTTCCCAATCGTATATCCTTAAAGTTCTTAGATGAGTACAATAACGAATTCAAAATTATCAACCACTAAATGATTGAAACAAAAATAGATGATTTTTATTATGTATTACATGAATCACGATTTGAATGCATTATATTTTCGAATATTATTTTAAACATGTGATAAAAGTTATTTAAAACCATTCATTGTATGTTAGACTGTGGTGATATTATTCATGTTAAACAACGAGAAATCAGTACTTCAGGCCGGGGAGCGCTTGCAGCTGTCAAAATAGGTGAGAAAGGTGACCGGAAGTTTTAAAAATGTGACCAAAAAATGACTTGCTCTCCGCATTCTAGGTCATAATTCCTATATATTATCAAATATATTTTATTTTAAATTTTAATTTCAAAAGGGTAAAGTATTGATTAAATTAAAATCCCGTTCAACACTAACTTGTCCACTATCGGATAAAGTGCTCGGATTTTCTCACACAATCTATACAGGGCGTGTACGACACATGTCACATGAATCATATTAGGGTAACATACAGAAAGAGCTTCACCAGCTTTTTTCATACAAGGAGCACCATCATTTAGGAAAAGCAAAACATTGTCATATTTCACACCGTTCGGCCACAAAATATGCAAAGATTCATTGAATAGCCTGACAATTGTCACGTGAATTGTAACTGATAGTTCTTTATAAGCTAGTAAGAAATGTTGTTTGGAAATTATTCAGTCATTTTTCAGTACGCCTACTATAACATTTCCCACTTAGCTAACACCACCAGAATCACTAGTTTCATCAACGCTCACCCAATTTTTTTGTTTTCACGTACTGACCTAATGTACTATGTCTCTTCATAGCACTTGGGAAGATCCGAAGCGTTGACTCATCTGGAGGATTTACGTTCGTATATTTGGTAAAACTTTCTGAGTTCGGGATTGTTTACTTTATACAGGGTTATGTCAGCCGAAACAAATGCGTCACATAAAACTGAATAATACTGTTTATTTGTTGTAATGTTGGAAGACGAGGGAGTAGGTTCTCCTATAAGAACTTGCCGCGAGGAAACACGTGACGCAGCTGCGATATGTTCACTACCTGACAAATGTTGTAATACCTGGGAACGTTGATCTGCACTTACACATTTCAAACACGGTTGGCAAAATAAAATTTTGCCATCTGTGGTAAAAATGTTTTTGAACTCCACTACGTACTTCTCTAAACGTTCACGCACACTCGACTTGACTTTAGGCATTAAGCAAAATACGACACTCTACACTTGAATCCCAACTGACAATGAACAAGGCTCTGACAAGTCACAACTCGGTTTTGTAAAAGTTGTTGGCGCCAAATGTCTAGACTGAAACCCGATAAATTCCTTGTTACGAAGGAAAGGCAAGTCTGGCACCAGAACAACAATCGCAGTTTTTACCATTGTAAGACGAAGCTGTTTCTGCAGGTGGGAATTTGCTAGTTTTTGTAAATATGTTGGATATTTATGTGGCCTATTTGTTTTCTGATGTTCGTTTCTTTAGACGAAAAAAATCTCTTGAAATTTAGAAGAGAATCGCGAAAATGTATTAAAAATATGTATTTATTACAAAGATGTCAAAAATATTTATTTAAATAACTGTTTTCGTAAAATATCTCTCTTTATGTGAAATAAAATTTATAATTTACACTTGCCAATTCTCGATCAGGATAATAAACTTTGTTTTGGGCTTCTATGGGTTTGAAGAAAAAAATGATTTTACATACAAATCCGGGCCCTAATTATAATAATATCAGGCATGGACCGAGAACTGCAGCTCTCGTTACTCTTCTTAACTTGTTTGTGTGCCCACAACACACACAGCGTGGTGAAGAGCACTCTACAATCTCCAGTGAACACTATTATTAAAATATTTGTCCTTTCACTTACCAGCTGCTGCTAATCGCGGAGCAGTTCCTCGGCTGACAACAGGCATCGAGAAAGGGAGGCAGCTTTTGGAAGTCAATCGCAACGGAGAAATGACTGAGGTCATATTTCCAGTTCCTGTAACTGCAAGTAACCACTTCGTTACATGGCACATAATTAAGTTCCACGTACAGCAAACTTGCACTGAAACTGGTGTGAACCATATACATGGACATATTGAACGCTTTTCTACACAATAGCATTTTCCATTTGCATGGAAACAAAATACACAAAAAATATTCACACACACAAAAATCATTTCACGGATGCTCTATGCTGTTTCGATGTTTATGAGATCACCTATAAATACAAAAATACACCAGTTTCAATATATTGAAAAAAATAAATTTAAAAAAATAGAAATATTACACGATCATTAGATTAAGCTGAGGCATTGTAGGTATATAAAACAGTAGCGCTGTCATCGGTACATGTTACCCCAAAGTGTAAAAGAATCTGTACCACAGGTTTGCGTCAGTCGTAGAGCGCATTCTACGTCAATTCAACACACTTTCTTTACCTCACCATCTCGGATTTCTATGATATTTCGTTTATTGATTGTGGAGTGCATAAAAGATTATTATTATTATTTCAGATTTTTTTTCTTTGACGCAGTGGTTTTTGTTTTATTAGCGCTCAAAAACAGTCAAATTTTCAGTGTTGTTAATTAACAAAATTTCTTATTATTCATCAATGATTAGTGCTAGAGAGCTCTGAGTGGGCTCATTTTAAAGCTCTTGTAACAAGCTTTCGTTTGATCAGTGATTTGCTAGAATTGGACAATTTTTTTTTACAGAAATTTTCAAATTTGGTTTTCTCAAAATCGGACATCCGAAAATTTTTCCAAAAATTCTTATATGATGGTCATACTTCCTTACAGCTACCATGGAAATTATAATTTAGGACGATAGTAGGATTGAGAGAGAAATATTTTCGTCATATGCCTATGGAGTAAAGGCACTTACGGCACATATTAAGAATTTGAATTTTATTTAAGGCCTTTAGCGTTTGGCATCTATAGCTCAGGCTGGTATAGGGTAGGAAACAGGATGCAGGAAGAAGTCCACCAGAACCTAAGTTCAGGGTACCATCCCGATATTTGCCTTGTGTGGCTGATGAAAGACCCTAGGTTCACCTTATGAAAATTTTATTAGGAACTAGTATACAGGCAGAGCTCGAAATTAACCTTGGGTAGCACTGTCCCACAAGGCCAGTGAAAATTTTTCTTTACTGGTCCTACAGAAATCTTACGGGTCCTTTTTCAGATCAGTAAATAATTATAATCAGCTTAATTTTTTAGTTCACTTTATTATATTGATTTAGGCTACAGGCCTATATAGGATACTAAATACGAAAGAATAATAATATCCATGAGAAAATTTTATGTCAAAGCAAACAAGATCATGCTTAACAAATAGGGATGCCTGATGTCTGAATTATAACACTTCTTTTGTTTTTATTACACTACATATCTTCTTCGGAAAAATCTGTTAGGATAAGATAACATTAATTGTATGGGCGGTAACAGCACTATGGCTTACGCCCTTCCCGATACGGGGGAAGCCCCTCAATCTTTGTCACGTCTAAACATAGCTGTTAATTAACTAAAAATATAAAATCATATGTAAGGTGTCTTCAGAAAAAGAAAATAGTAAAAACTAAAGATGTAGAGAGTCTTTAGCATAACAAGTTAAAAACGCGAAGGCTGTAAATGGGCCTTCACAAAAATAAAATAATAATACTACATAAAACCTAACAGCTAAACAACACAATCATCTCAAATAGACGGAGATAAAGCTGTCTCTTGAACAAACATAAGAACTCTTCGCAATATAGCTGATTCATCCCCTAACAATGACGCAATGTCATTGGGAATGTTATAACGGTGGCTCAATCTGCTATGAGTCTGGAGCCGTAGGGAGAAATTTTGGGGCGTCTGGCTCTTTCTCCTTTGTCTACAAAAAAGGATACTACCGGAGCAACGTCATATTACACAATATGGATTTGGTAATAAGACGGCGTATCCGCGTTGTATAAGAGTTATGTTTCCTGTCTCCGCCACTTGGGGCACAGGTGTTGATCAGTTGATAAGTTAGTTCGTATAGATTCTGCGATTTCACGATTTTTGTTTTTGAAAAAGAAAGAAAGCACTTCGATAAAACGTTAAATACAGCCTACAGGTATGTTTATTAATATAATGGTACTTTAGAAAGCACTGGCCCACAGGACAACTGACGTTGCTGAGTTACTGGACCTTGGAAATTTTTACTGGTATCAAGCCAATGGACCACCGCTAATTTCAAGCCCTGTCAGTAGAGTATATTTCAAATAACACTGATAAAAAACACACATGAGATTCATGACACGCAATAATTAAAAAAAGGATATACCATCGAGGATCCACAAATGAGAGGGGTTTGGCGCTAGAGGCTGCCGAAAGCGTGGGAAAACAAACTGTATAGCTTGATATTTCCAATACCAGTAGAATTCAATTGGCATGGTACCCTGATTTCAAACCCGCTTTATTCAAAAATGCAAACACCGAAATTGTGCAACATATGCGCAAAGGATTCCCCAAAGAAAATTTCTGAATTTCCAGACATTCTCTGGAGTAAATAGTAAGTCGAAATAAGTATGAATGGAACTTCTTTCCGTATCAGTACAGATGATGGACGTAATGTGTCCAATCACCGCCATCTAACAGGGCAATGACAGTCTCTTTACTGATAAATATACCAAACATTCATGTTTGCAATTATTACTCCTTTTGCTATGCAAACACGAATCATTGTTATTATTACTTTTTTAAAAAAAAACGCAAAGGAAACCTGCTTGATATATCGACCTGACGCAAACCAATTATTGTTACCTAGTGGAAAGTGGTCCAATTCAAGCTTATTTCGATCCATCTTTATTTACTTCAGACATTTTCTGGGAATTCTATTTTTTCTTGGGGAAATCCCCTACGCCCACATTTCACAATTTTGGAATTGCGATAAAGCAGATTTCAAGCCTTTGAGAGTATTCAGTTCTATTGTTAATGGTATTGCAAATAGCAAGCTCAAAAGTTCATTTCCCCACACTTTCGTCGGCCTAAAGCGACGAAACGAAGCATTTGTGCACCCTTGATAGTCTATCTTTTCCCCCCTTATTTTCACGCCAGGAATCGCGGTGTAAGAAAATATACTCAAAATTAAAGAAAAAATGAAACGAGATTTTCTAACATGTTATATTGTAAATATTATTCCTTCTGTCCGTATCGAAAAAACATGCGCATGTTTGCGCCATTTGGAAATTTAGCGTATGATAACGTTTAAAGTATTCTACGGGATCCCTGAAAGGAACCAATTAATTGAACGATGAAACAGCCTCAACATGCAACTGAGGTGTAAATGATAAACAGTGTGATTTAGCTGATAATGTATTCATATCTTGGATGTCCGATGAGATAACGATGACGTATGACCAGTGGCGGATTGAGAAAATATTTTGGTGGGGGTTGAAGTGTATGAGCTTCATGCATGGATACGGTTCTTCGAATGTCTCTTACATCTTTCCAGCAAAATACCCCTTCGGAAGCGGCAAGTTCGTGGAGAAAAACATAAGCAGATCGTAGCACATAGGAAAAAAAATTCAAGACTGTTTTAAACATGGAATAGGATAACTAGTTGATCGACTGAAGCCAGGATTTGATACCAGCAATGATGGAAATACAGCAAGGCGTTTTTTTGGTAACCCAGAATTATCGGCCGGAATTACTGACATTGACGCTGGCATCATTTGGAGGTTCAAGACTGTAGACACTTCCTAGTGCTCGGAATTAAGTATTGGCAATGAAAGTGTTAAGACGTGTGAATTTTTCGCTCCGCTAAACCAGCATTTTTCGGAGGGAGAAACGTAGAGGACCAAAAAAGTGAGTACACAAACTTGTTCCTGATAAACTCTAATACATTTTCAGAAAGTGCGAACTATGTGCGATTTTTTCTACGGAAGTTATTAAGGTTCCAAAATTTACATGTTAAGTATATGGGACATAAAGTGACGGCGAACACGTTGGCATGGGAAGAAGACACATCAACCGGGACTTCTGACCGAGTCTTTCCGGTGACTGACTCTCCTTAGCTGTTGCCAGGCAAGAATTTTACCAAGTCCCAGCCACTAGGACCAAAATTATTCCAAGTCTTTAGTGCATATAGTAGTATATAGCAGCATGGAGGGCTAAAGCCTATATCTCTGGTGCCGCTTGGGAAGAGGGTCTGATGTTTTGGGAGGTCGGTGACCTCACCCATAGTCGGTCACCTCAAACTTAATAATTTTGCTGAAGGGAGAAGATAAAGATAAATCAAATCCTATAGACAGACTCAACGTAATAAGTAAACTATTTGAAAAAATCATAGCAAATAAAGTAAATGAAGAAGGAAAATATATTCGAAATTGTAATCTACAGTATGGTTTTAGAAAAGGAAAGTCTACAAAGGCTGGAATAAATGAATTGGTCAAGACAATTAAACAATTAGGCAATGATGATTGTAAATATACAGTAGACATATTTTTCGATATTATGGGAGCCTTCGACAACTTGTGGTGGCCCTCCGTACTAAGAGGCTTAAAAATATAAACTTACATTCTTCTATACGGAAACTAATTAGAAACTACTTTGAAAACAGAATTATTAAAGTCGACACGGCTGATGGCGTCGTGACCAAGAAACCAACCACAGGCTGCCAACAGGGATCTGTCCTGGGACCCATATTTTGGGATCTGGTCTTTCAGCCATGTCTGGAAAAACTAAACATGCAAGAGGTGGAGCGTGTAGTGGCTTACGCGGATGACCTAGTGGGAGAAATTGAAGATAAAGCCAACCAAATAATGAGAGAGAGAACGTCGTGGTACAAAAACAATAAACTAACCATTTCAGCAGAGAAAACTAAGTACGTTATCTTTAAAGGAAAATTAAAGAATAACAGAGGAGCAATAATCAAAATTAATAATAGTACCAATAAAAGAGAAAAAAATTAAGATACTTGGGTGTCATCCTAGACGAGAAACTAAATTTCAGAGCGCACGTTCAACAAGTGAAACACAAGGCGACCAAACACACACACAAAATTATCAATGTGGCAACTCAAGAATATAGGATACCCCTAAAAGTATTAAAAATATACCACGACGTTATAATTAGATCTGTAGTTGGTTACGCAGCAACCACCGCATGGACGATGGCCGACAGGCACAGGAAATTAATAGAGCTCAAAGACAAATAATGCTCCGACTTACTGGAGCATACCGTACCACGCCGATGGAGGCTCTCAAAGTGGCAACAGTGATTATGCCGCTGCACCTCCAGGTGAAGAAGTTTGGAGCCACGTACTGGTTGAAGAAAGGAAACGGACAAAAAGTAACTGAAATCCTCCACAACGAAGCAACAATTATAACCAGTGCGTGGTAAACCTTCTGGAATGAATCAACCAAGGCCAAAAGATTGTACACATTATTGCCGGACGTGGCTGAAAGGCTGGAAATAAGTACCGAGATAGACAGTGGACTTATGCACTTCTTAACTGGTCACGACCCCTATAGACAAAAGCTGAGAACTCAATTTGGTAGAAGATAACATGTGTCATGCCTGTGGGGTCGTTGCGACGCCGGACCACGTAGTGCTCAGATGTCGAGAGACAGAGGACTTGATAACAGAACGGAGAGCCGTCCTGTGGGACAGACCAATCGCTGAGGTTTTGAGAAATCCAGAACTGGCGGTGATCCTCCGGGATGTAGCGAATAAAGTCTCAGAATATCACAAAAGATATCACAAAGATTTTTGGAGGGTAGACGGTGCCCCGCGGCATAAAGTGAAGAGTGAGAATTTACAGAAAAAGTGCTTCGAACCGCGAACGTGAACGCGACTTCCGTGACCGGATATACGAGGCGCGATATGAGTGATAAAAAACTGAACTAGAAACTGGAACTGGAACTAGAAACTTATCTATGAACTGGACTATAAAAGGATATATGACGTTGCTGGAACTAAAGCAGAAGGAGTGCCTCACGAGGAAGGCCTGGTGAGAGACACTCATGTGTGTATGGTGGCGGGATAAGTGTAAATGTAAAGTTTCATAACAGCAAATAAGGGTTGAGACCGCGGATTCCATGAACAAAACCATATAAATGAATACATAACCGCGAGTGAAAGAGTGAATGTGTGTGTGAAAGTGAAAATGTTAAAAGTGTATGATCGGGGCTGAAGAGGAAGAAGAATTGGATCATTACACAAACTTTGTCGATTCAACAACTATTCTACGGCTGCAGTGACCCCCTCCAAATTCTCTCCAATCCTCGGACCCTCCCCAATCAAAGTATGGATGAGAAGAATTAAAGAAGAAAGAAGAAGATGACCCCTGCAACGAGTGAAAAGACTACTAAGAAATAAGATGTACGACCAACATAAAGCATCAATAACTAATATTTTATCTCGTTGCAGGAAGCCGAAATGAAGAAGATGCCAGTCTTCAAGTCGTGTGTTGTCATGTCTTGTCCAGTATCGTTTTGTCTAATGTGTGTTATATGTTTAAATGTATGTATGTTCTTCTTTAATAAAATTAGCATACAGTAGATAGGGAATCCTCCCAAGGAAGTTCCAAAAGATCTGGAACAAAGGCCAGGAGTGCATTCTGGATGCCTGGCCAAAAGTCCGTCCCGAAACCCCAGAGGTCTCTGACCGAACACAGGAGATTCTTGGAGTGCCGGAATTCCGGCAATCCAAGAATCTCTAGGGACATGCCTGCCCCAAAGCAAGAAGCTCAAAAATGAGCGTAATGTACGACCTTGAAAGTATACAACTTGGGTTGTGTAAAGGATACAAAGAGGCTGGGGTGATATGCAGGTCCCTAAATGTAAATGTAACTTCCTAGTACTCATGACATACTTATCGAAAAGTTTCCTCAATATGTTCTTGACACTGCACAGGAATGCATCACGAAATAACCCTGGCACCCAATGTCGCTAACATTGTACAAGGTGTTAATTCATGGCGACAAATCATAAAACGCCCTGCTTCCAATAGGTCAGCTTAGTAAGGAAGCCGAAGAGGCACGGAATAAAGACTTCAAGCAATACGGTTAATACTTTGCTCGTAAGATTTCAGATAAAATGATTTGTATGGGCGGTAACAGCACTATGGGGAGCCCCTTATCTTTGTCACATCTAAACTTAGCTGTTACTTAACTAAAATAATAAAATCATATAAAAACTTAAGATGTAAAAGGTCTTCAGGAACAAAGTACTGGTGTTAGTGGCCAGTATAACATTTAATAAAAACTAAAGATGTATAGAGTCTTTAGCATAAGTTAAAAACGTGCTGGCTGTAAATGGGCCTTCAAAAAATAAAATAATAATACTGCATAAAACTTAACAGCTAAGGGGCATAATCATCTCAAAGAGACGGAGATAAACCTGTCTCTTGAACATACATAAAAACTTTCCGCAACATAGCTGCTTCATCCCCTAACAATGACGCCATGTCATTGGAAATGTTATAACGTTGTCTGAGATGATTATATATTGGACAAACAAAAAGAACGTGACGAATATTTAAAACTACATTGCAATTATTGCAATGTGGTGGGTCCAATCGTCGTAACAGATATCCGTGTGCCAGGCGACTGTGGCATATACGTAGGCGACATGAAAGTACTTCTTCAAGCCTACTATCTCGGCAAGATGATTTCCATGGAGCAACAGTTACCTTAATTTCTTTCAACATATTGACAGCAACGTCATCCCATTCAGTCCGGGCAATAAGTCGATAATATATCAACATATCCTGGAATGGGACATGCTGAATGTCAATGTTTGCTCCTAAAGAGGCTTCATGAGCAGCTTGGTCTGCCAATTCATTACCATTGATAGCAACATGACTTGATATCCAGGAAAAGACAACCTCATCACCAGCAGAGTAGATGGAATGTGTCTTAGATAGGATATCTTGCACGAGCGGATGCTTCGAATACCTATTTTCGAGGCTTTGAACAACACTGAGCGAATCTGTACAAACAAGGATGCGGTTGAGACAACGACCAAGACTAAAACCCGAAGCCTTTAAAAGGAGGTTTTGTAAAAATTCAGCTGTAAAAATGGTGGTTTTGGGATTACGACAAAATTGGTGGTTTTCCCCATTTATAACAAACGCGCATCTAACAGATTCATCCGATTTGGACCCATCGGTAAAAAGAGAGAGAGAATTCGGATACTGACTCTGCAGCTCACGAAAACGTTGCTGGAACTTAATCACGTATGTCTCCGATTTCTTTAGAGTTAACAAAGAGATATCATTCCGTGGACGAGCAATTGTCCACAGGGGACGGAGACAAACGGACAGGACACAGTTCGGTGGTCTGCATTTAAATTCCCCAACAACTCAGATGTTCGGATGCCAAGTGGCCGGGTAGAATGCCCACGGGATCATAAATGGCTCGCTGTATTGGGTGGACTACTACATTATGTGCTGGGTGGTCCACTAAAGATAATATCTTAGCAAAGTAGCTCAGCACATGGTACAGCCGGTGAATTTCAAGCGAAGATTCGGCGGCATCAACACAAAGACTGGTGCCAGAACTTTTGCGATACGTGCCAATGGAGAGTCGGATTCCAGCATGATGGACGCTGTCAAGTGTATGTAAAGCAGAAAATCGTGCAGAGGAAAATGCGTGACAACCATAATTAAGCTTGGATAAAATTAGTGTGCGATAAAGGCGCAACAAGTTTGTATGATCAGTATCCCAAGTGGGATGACTTAAAACACTTAACAAATTCAGAGCTCTAGTACAATCTTAATTTGGCAAAGGTGACTAAGTCAATTTTACTTAGTATCAAATAACAGACCAAGGTATCGTACCTCCTCGACGAACTGGAGTTGTCTGTCTCCAACAAAGAGATCCGGATCCACAAAACAATTTCGTTTACGGCAAAAGTGTACACAGATTGTCTTCGTGGCTGAAAAACGAAAGCCAGTCTGGTGTGACCACTCAACGAGACAGTTATGGGTTAACTGGATCTGCCTGGTTGCGAGGTTGATATTCGCAGATTTACAGACAATCGTCAAGTCGTCAACATATAAAAGACCTTCCACAGGAGGGCAGATACAAGTCATAACGCTTTTCACTGCAACAGCGAACAGTGTTACGCTCAGCACACTCCCTTGAGGAACGGCACTCTGAAAATCAATCATCAACACGGACACGAAAGCAACGATCACTTAAGAAATTTGATATGAAATTGGCCATGTGGCCCCTAATGCCTCAATCATGAAGCTGGTATAATATGCCATATCTCCAGGTGGTATCATAGGTCTTCTCTAAATCGAAGAAAATAGCAAGAACGTGTTCATTCCGGGGGAATGCATTCTGAACAATACACACTAACCTGACAAGATGGTAGACGGTTGATCGATATTGGCGAAAGCCAAACTGATCATTACAAAGCAAGCTGTTATACTCCGAGTACCACATTAGGTGCCGGTTTTACTATTCTCTCAAATAGCTTGCATACGCAGCTAGTGAGAGCAATGTTCCGGTAACTTGTGGTAGTTAGTTTATCTTTGTCAGGTTTCAGAATAGAGATTACGATAGCTTCTCGCCAACTAGCAGGGAAGCTATTGGTCCTCCAGATCTGGATATACATATTTAGCAAGAAAACCTTACCTTGGGAGGGAAGGTGTCCCAGCATTTCATAATGTATACCAACCAGTCCAGGGGGTGTGTTTCTAACATCCCACAAGGCAGTTTCATGTTCCCACTCAGTGAAAGAAACATTTTATGGTTCGTAATTATTAGAATGGAAGCGTTGACGAATGATCCCCGCCCGTTGTTTTATGTTCACGAAATTAGCAATATACTGCTGAGAGCTGGATATTACTGCGACGAAGGCTGCTCCAAGAAGATTAGCGATCTCTTCGGGGTCAGTATGCAAGACACTGATGTGCTTCAGAGCAGTCAACGGCTCGGAGCGACAATTGCCCTGCAAACGTCTACCCGATCCCACACGTCTCGAATTGGCGTTTGAGAGTTAATAGAAGTTACATACACTCGCGAAAAGATGTACGCCGAGTTTGTTTCATGAGACGTCAAATATAAGCTTGTGACTGTCGAACTGACTTCAAATTCGCCACTCTAGGATATCGGTTGAACACCCGTAAAGCACGACTGCGCCGTCGCCGTGGCGTTCGGCCAGACTGTGGGACGAAACATCTGGCACATCGCAAAATTTCACGGTTCAAGTACTCAACCGAATTATTAACCCGGGTGCAAATCACCTTGATCAAATAGATGGTCACAAGTTTCATATTTATTCCAGTCAGCTGGTTTCAGATTCCAATGCGGTAACTTTCGTAGTGCTTGATAAAGGTTTAAAAATTCTAAAATTACTGGAAAGTGGTCACTACCACACGGATCGTCATGTACACACCATGCCAACATGGGTGCAAGAACTGCACTGCAGAGAGACAGGTCTATCGCTAAGTGCCACTTGCCAAACTAAAATACGTGTTAGCACCAGTATTTAATAAAACAGTTCGAGGCGTCAACAAAAGCTTCAAATATTCTGCCGCGGACATCTGTACGAACACTACTCCAAATACGAATTAAAATAAAATCTCCAACTAAAATAATAGATTGGGATAATACAAATTCAGGATTGTAACACTTCTCAAGGTGGACTCGAAAGCAACCACTTGTAGGTTGGTAGCGATGTGGACAGGTGTCGAATAGAGCGTGTCAACAACACCAATTGCAACACCGCTACATGCACGGTCATCAGTTGGATATGTGCGATATAGTGTATAGTTCTTCAAAATTACAGATTTATTTGTTTTAAACTTTGCTTCCTGAAAGCAGACTATAACAGGGGAAACATCTGATAACAAGACATGCAGTTCATTATAGTGGGAATGAAGTCCGTTAAGATTCCATTGAAGCATTGCCACTGAAAGTAAAATTAAAGAGAATTATTTCCTTTTTAACCTAAAAGGTTTCCCTCCCTTTCCGACTACATGATAGTCCAAGTCCATCAGATCGTTCTCAATCATATCTGAGGTTAGGGATGAACTCGGCTCGTTCAGGGCAGTGGAGACATTTGATGAGCTAGTTCAGCAGCAAGCACAGTAGTCAATCGTTTTATGCTCGAAGCTAGTGCTGACGCACGACAAGGTTATGAAATAGTACGTAGATGAAAAGTAGACACAGCCTGTGGAGTAGGGTGGATCGAAAAGACACTTTTTTTTAATTCGCTATGTGGATGGGGTGGATTTTTGGCCAAATGCCTTCAATATTACGTACAAAAAATTTCAGTTCGATCGGTCGACATCTCAAGTTGCCGCCAGACCCTGCAATTGTGAAAATCGACCTAAAAAATCCCTTTTTTTTTTGGGGGGGGGGGGGGAAATTAAAATTCTAATTTTTTTGAACATTACTTTCGCTTAGAAATGGTCGGAATTGACCTTAGAATACACTTACTATAAAATTCCTCTAGCTGACGGAGGTTTTCATGATATTTCAAGAACTTTACAATTATCGCTCGTTCACCAATAATCGCATCACCGGAGATCAAAGCAACACTCCAAATTTCTATTATCCTTTGTGCGATATTCTTCGACAGTTCTTTGGTAGAAGGTTCCCAACGGTTGATAGACATCTTCATAGCTTGTTTTCTTTGCCATAAATAGTGCCTTAAAACGTCATCTGCAGTTGGTAAAAGTAACGGTGATGACGCACCACAAAGCAGCTGTTGTGGGAACAATAGTATTGTGCGTTACATCTGATCGCAGCACCTTACGTAAAGTTATCGCTTCTCAACAAAGAAATCACGAGGCACCAAGACAGTCACTACAAACTATCAGGCGCAGTCACGAAAAGTAAACCCAAAGCACTGAGTTCACGTATTCTGATCACCTGTTTCACAGCACAACAAAACGAACACTCGCAATTAAGGTACAATGCACATTATTGGTCACTGACAGTGACACTTACTTTTTTTTAATAATTTTTCCCAAAAAGGAATTTTTAGGTCGATTTTCACAATTTCAGGGATCTGGAGGCAGTTTGAGATGTCGACCGATCGAGCTGAATTTATTTGCACGTAATATTGAAGCCATTTGGCCAAAAATCCACCCCATCCACATAACGAATTAAAAAAAAAAAGTGTTTTTTCGATCCACCCTACCGTGGAGTCCTAGAAGACTGCACAGGGGGAATTTGTCTCTCAGTATACGTCGGCGTAACTTGACGAGTTGATGAGGCTTGGCGATTTTTAGAAGATTTGTCAGGTTGAGGTCCCTCAGAAGTTAACATATCAACTGTCTGAGTGCTAACTGAGAGTTTTAACTGGTGGTCTTGCTGCTACTGTTGAAAACGCACCAGATGGAAGGGTGAGCTGAGACTCTCTTACTCGACGTTTTGCATGACCAGCAGATATTTTCTCTAGAACCATCAGCTCAAGAATTAGTTTCTCCTCGTTAAAAACTGAACAGTCACGCGACCAGTCACAACCTTGCAATTAACACTGATGTTTCAGTGAGGTGCAAGGATCCGCACCATGGCTACTGCTACCGCAAATTGCACATACAGCAGAGGTCACGTTACATGACGTGCTGGTGTGTCCATAGTGTTGACATTTAAAATAGCAGGGCGGACTGGGTATATAAGGACGGACAGACAAGCAATACAAAGCAGTATTCACGTCGTGGCATGGCAAACGTCACAATTAGAGACCCCGTGGGTTGTAGTTCGCCACATTTTCTGGCTTTGATGCGTCTCACATTGACTACACCTTGGCTGGCTAGTTCATCCTTAATCTGTTCTTCAGGGACATCTTGCAAGTCCCAACAAGATATTACGCCATGACTAAAGTTCAGTTGACGGTGTGGTTCAACCTGAACTTCAACTGGACCTAGGGTGTTCACTTTCAGGAGATTAGTTGTTTGTTCACTTTACTCCACTAACAAGGTGCCATTGCGGAGATTTTTAACATGTTTAAACTCTCCTGCAGCATGAGCAACTCCTTTTGTATTATAACAGGGGATAACCCTTTCAAACCACCTATACCATCTGTAGCATTTTTATCTTTTATTACAAGATATCGCGTAGTATCCGGTACGATACGTGTTCCTCTACTACTACTATTTTCTCGTCCTTGTCACTGGTTGATTCATTAGCTGTATGCGCCTTCTTACTTAAATCAGTGACTTTCTCTTCATTGAGTCTCTTCTTTCTCTTTCTATGAAGGCGACTTCTTATTAGGATGTGGAGGAGCCATGGTGAATGAAAGCCGTAAATGCCCACACTTCTCCGTCTTCGTTCGAAGGAGCCAACGAGGCTGCTGGGTCCTACCCTCATCACCAACGTCAGCAAGCTGGAAATCGAGGCGAAGTCATAAATGACTTGGCGTCGAGATCACTTGCATTCCCGACTGATGGATACTTGGGGTATCCAATCCATGTCTTCTGACTTGTTGATATAGTTGAATCGGGTAACTACGTTGCTAGGCAACCATACCCTTTCCTCGTAAGAACTATTACACTTCTCCAATACTATAGTTTCATAAGATTTGTATATTTTACCAATCATCACACCTTTATCTAACCATCTTCACGATCATTACTATAATTATTTGCTATGCGTAGGCAGCTATATTAACATGTATTTTAGAACGCAGTGCATCCTGATGCTGTATCTTCTGTACCTACATTTCCCTCAAATTTGTAACTGAAGTTAGTTACATACGGCTATTGTATTTCTCTTTTTGTTTGGTTTGTTAATCTTTATGCATAACATTCTACTAAGTTTTTATTGTCTTCTCAATCAGTTTCTTGCTGTATCCATTTCTAATTATAGGCTCTTTTTATATGTTCAGGAACGACAGTTGTCAAACCTGGAATGTATATGTGGAATATTAGGATATAAAAATCTAACTTGTTTACATCGTGTTGTCTTTATTTCGATTTTGTTCGTGATTAATGTCGTAACCGAGCACGCAGCATTTTCCTATGGGATCTATTATTAGCTGAGATTCAAACCACGCTTGGCTTTTAAGGTAGAGACTTGTGTGCACAGACCAACAAACGACAACACTTCTGCAGTGCAAGAAAAGGATTAACTAAAATTCAGGCATGCTTGAGGTAACCGTACTATCTACTTCAGTGTAAGTACGTATCTCGGTGGCCTATATATCTAAAATAGCCCTATGTAACTTCTACATAGAACGGAAAATGGTAGGCCCTATGTAGAGGTTTAACCTTTCATGCAACATGAAAGTCCTATACGCTACTTAGGCTTTTTAAAAGATAGAACTGCAGATAGATCCTTTTCATTTAGCACGGCAGACTTGCCCAACACTCAATCTTCCCTCACGGGAAATCGGTTCCAGAATTTCACCATGCTGTATAAGGAGAACGTCTCACCCTCATACCTACCTATACTTCCAGACACGTGTTTTAGTACTAAGAAACAAATACCTGATTTCAAATTGTGATAGGCTAGTCAAACGAAGAGACAGTAACACGCAATTAACAATGAATTTCTATGAATTGACGATAAATAGCTAAAACTTCATAAAAAATAATAAATAAATAGGCTATAAGAAAATACTTACTATTTACTGAAGAAGATGGTTTCGTTCCTGTAGTCAAAACTGTACTTGAGGAAACGTTTAGTGCAGTGCTTCCCCCTGGCGATTTAGAATTGTTGTTTTTTGATTTAACTGATGTCTAGAAGTAAACATAAAATTATTATTTTTATTTTTAACACACGAAAGCAGTGATATAATTTAATTACAGGGAAACATAATACAAGCTTTAATCTATTTAAACTTATTAGGATACACTTACAACTAGTTTTGTCCGCTAAAATGTTTATACTTTTCGAACTTAAAAAAAATCTGTGGAATTGGATACTCGAGTAATACCTCACTCACTCACTTATGGCTTATGGAACTCGCAAGTTCATCGCCGCAGTAACAAACGTTCGCCATTGGATTCTATCCTGCGCACCATCGAGACAGTTTTCATCACGAACATCTACTTCTCGAAGATCTCTTCTAATATTGTCCTCCCAACGACGTTTCGCTCTTCCCCATGGCCTCCTTCCAATCAGGATAGAATATAATCTTCGTTTTCCCCCCATCCGAGCTACATGGCCTGCCCACCTTAGTCGTCGCGATTTCATTATTTTTACAACATCTGGTGAATCGTACAGTCCAAGGAGTTCTTCATTATGCAGTCTCCTCCACTCTCCAGTCATCTCGTCCCGTATATCTTTCTCAAAGCCTTATTTTCAAACACACGTAATTTATGTTCATCTGCTATGGTCGTACTCGAACTTTCGCAACCGTAAAGTATTACCGGCAGAATAACCGTTCTGTGTATTTTCAATTTAAACTTTCTTGATATTAATTGCGAGGTTAGAAGTTTCTGGACTGAATAGAAACATGCGTTCCCCGATACTAAACGACTTTTTCTTTCTTCCGTGACCTCAATTTTGCTTGTTACGTATGCTCCCAAGTATTTAAATTTGTTTACTTTCTCTATGACCTCATCCTTAATTCTTATATTTTTATTTCCTTCATTCCCTGTGTTTCAGCTTCTTGTTATGTATTTTGTTTTATCTATGTTTACCTGTAGACCTATCTGATTGCACGCTTCTTTTAAGACATCGGTGTTGCTTTGTAGTGCATCTATATCGACCCCTATTAAATCTATATCATCAGCGTATACGAACAGTTGATTAAAACCATTCAATGATAGTCCCTTTTTGTCCCCTTTAATTTTCAAAATCGAATGTTCTAACGCAGAGTTAAAAATAGTGGTGACAATGCATCACCTTGTTTCAAACAGTTGCGAATCTTGAAACTGACATATTGTTACCTATCCGTACTCTGCTTATGGGGTCGCAGACACATCGTCACTAGTTGAACAAATTTTTTCGGAATTCCAAATCGTATCAGGATACTGTATAACTTTTCCCTCAATGAATAGCTGGTGAACCGCCCCAGTGCATTTCCATTTCTTCTCCAAAATTTGTCTCAAGGCGACAATCTGGTCCAATGTGGATTTATTTTTTATAAATCCACATTGGTGATCTCCAATTATTTCATCTACGTATACACTTAGGCGTGTTAGCAGAATATTACTTAATACCTTGTAACAGGTTGGAAGTAACGAGATTCCGCGGTAATTATTACAGTCCGATTTATCGCCTTTTTTAAAAATCGAAACTATTATTGAGGTTTTCCATTCCTTTGGGAGCTCTTCTTTTCTACATATAGCAATTATCAATTTATGTAGTTCCTTGCTTAGTGCCGTTCCTCCCACTTTAATTAATTTGGCAAGAATATTGTCTATTCCTGGTGATTTGAAAATTCTTCTGTTTCTTTACCGACATTTCGATCTCGACCTTGCTAGGTCCGGAAATCCACGGTTCTGCGGTATGGATTTCAAATTTCTCTGTTTGTTCCCCGCTGTGTACACTAAGAAGTTCGTCGAAATAACTTTTCCACACATCAACAATCTTAGTCGGATCCGCCTGAAGATCTCCAAGTTCATTTCTAATCATTCTTAACCTCGGCTGGTAACTTTTTCTTAACGAGTTTACCCCTTTGTATAGATCTCGTACGTTATTTGCCTTGTTATTCTCCTCTATCTCTTCAATCTTCTGCGTCAGATATTCTAGCTTTTTGTTTCTGAACCCGCGTGTCGTTTCGTTTCGCGTTACTGTAGTGGTTGGCATTTGCTTCGCTTTTATTACTGAGCCATCGCTGCCTTGCTTGTATTTCGTTCCTCATGAAGTTCAAGGCATTCTTCATCAAACCAAGGTTTGTTTTTCTGTTGTTTCTTCTCAGGTACACGGTATTTCGCTGCGCTCTTAATTGTTTCACGAATAGCCTCCCACATCTTACTTACATCAATTTCATTATTATTACTCGAGTCGGCTAAGATTTCAAACCTATTTGGGAGTTCGAGTTGGCAATCTGCTTTTATGCTCGGATTATTTAATCGTCTAATTTCGAATTTCAGTTGTTTTGACCCTTTGCATTCTCTGTTCGCGACGAATAACTTTTCCCTTAGTTTTGTGATTACTAATTAATGGTCGGTGTCACCTTCCGCTCCTCTGCACGACCTAACGTTCATTATGTTGGTGTGTCTTCGTCTATCTACTAATACGTGATCGATCTGGTTGAGAGTTCTGCCGTCCGGAGATACCCATGTGTATTTGTGTATGTCTTTGTGTTCAAAGTACGTGCTCTTTACCAGTAGGTTTTTCGAAATCGCAAAAGTTATTATCAGTCTCCATTCTTGTTAGTCTTTTCTCGAAAGTTGTATTTGCCTATAGTAGATCTATATTTTTCTTCTCTCCCTTCCTTTGCGTAGAAATCCCCAAACACAATTTTTAATTAAACTTCGGTAATCGGTAAAACCGCCTTTCTAGCTCATCGTAGAATATATCTTTGTCGTTATCATTTGCCACCTCGGTTGGAGCATAGACATTTATTAAAATCGTGTTGCTCCATTGAGTACGTACCGTAACGTACGATAGTCTTTCGTTTACGAACTCTATATTCTGAACCACCTGAAGGGTACTGTTCCGAAATCGTGAGACTGTGTTCCACCATAGTAGAAAGTGTACTTGCCCTGTCGGATGCTATCTTGACCCTCCCACTGAACTTCTTGTATCGCTAATATGTCTAGCTCGTACTTCTCGGTCTCGCGTACCGCTACCTGAAAAGCGTCCGTTTGGTATAACGATCGTACGTTCCACGTTCTTATTCTAAGGTCTTACTTAATCCTGTTCTTGGAACCCTCTGAAGCAGTTCCCGCCCGGAGACCCGAATGAGGGACTAGTTTACCTCCGGAATATTTTACCCCATGAAAATCCATGCATCATCTGTTAACATTTCTTGACATTAGTTAGCGGTGTAGAGTTGTCAGCTCTACGACCTCGCAGTAAAGACAGACATTCAAGATGTCGTTCTCTGTCTATCTCTGAGCCTTGACGATGTCATTCACCTACAGCCTCAGGGTGGTAATGGTGATGCTGCTACCCTTCACCATGATATTTTTGTTCGGGGTTATCCTCCCCTAACTTTTGTAGATCCCTCTACTAACTGCAAGGCAGCAGTACTGGTTTCGTTCCGCCCCGGAATATCTCCGGTATTCACCATACTTAGTCGGCATTCCCCTATCCGCCACCTGGGGAGGCGCCTGGTGGGAGACCAGTAACTCCAACCCGACGAATAATACCTCAGTTATAGAAAAGGAGTTAGTAAAGAAATTAAATAACTAGTTTCAAGTAAGTCCACGCAAAAGAACTGTCCGCTCTCGAATCGGACGTGTCTCATAAATTTCTTAGTACGTTAAGTATCCTTAATTTGAAGCAAGCTCATAATCGCATACAGAACCGTTGCAAAATGATGTTCATGTGGAAATTAGTGAGATTTTATCGGAAACGAGCAAGGAAGTAAAAGCGTCCGAAACTAAAGTAGCGATCCTAGAACAAAGTCATGAAAGTAAATCCCAAGAGGTCAAAGTTACATTGATACTAAGGTAAGTCAATAAGTAGATGCACTCAAATTTATTATTTATTACAACAACAGTAGAAAACTTACAATGACATTTTTCAACATAGTAACCCTACTTTTCAATTCGCTTGGTCCATCGTTCCACAAGCTATCCGATACTCTGAGGGAAAAAAAAAAGTTTTCGATTAAGCAGCAAGCCACGTATGCACCTCTTGATTCACTTCTGTCCTCGTCCTTCAAACTTGTTCGACCGCGTTTGAACCTTTCAACCCACTGGTAAACACTTCGCCGTTGTAAAACATTGCTCCTGTATTCTGCTAGCAATCTCCTCAAGATTTCCGATCCTCATACACCTTCAGACCACAAAAAACGGATTACAAAACGCGTTTCTTCTGTGGTGCAAATGAACAATCACGCAGCCATGTTTACTTCGCGACAGCGCAAAGCGAACTGAAGTAATAACAGTGAAACCTGCTACAAGCGAAGACAATGGTGTCATATACCGGCTTGCGAGCGCATAAAGTCGTACAGCCAACCTTGAGACCATTAGAATAAAGTGAATGTACTTATAGACTTACTCTCGTATATATCTTTTCTTCGTATATACTTACTCTTCTTTTGTATCATAACCATTTGTAACAGTCTTGTTGTAATATTTGTAATTTGCTACTTGTTGATTATTTTCATGTATTTTTTTCAGTTTTTTTTTTTTTTTTTGTCTTTCTTTTGTATCATAACCATTTGTAATATTCCTTATTATGTAAGCCTATTGTAAATTGGGTATTTCTTTTCCTGTAATAGGCGACTTATAAATAAATAAATATAACTAGCACAAAGGAAAACCGGGAGGGCAAGAAAAATGAAGGAGAAAAAAGGAAAATACTTACAGCTTATAGTTACGAATTAGATCACATACATGTTCACATATCTAAAAGACGCTGCGATATTTCGTGCATACAGTTGCACGTTTTCAAGTATAGAGGAACAGAGTGAAGTGTACGTGTTTACGAAGTACAAAATTGAAGAGAGTGGCGACACGTAACGGACGATGGATAAAAACTGGAGAATAACTGACTGCTTTAGTGCGCAGATTTCCGGAGCTTTGAACAATTTACAAGTGTATAGGATGTAAGTACAGAGTGGGATTGTGAATGAAAATGTGTTGAAAATGCAGAGGAAAAGGGAAGTTTACAGTTATTGAAGGTTAAGGCCAGGATATATTTTCGCACTTAAACCATGAATAAGGGCATTCACCCACCGACGGCGTGTTGAGGTGCTGGTGGTAGCGGGTAAAATGTGGATTATGGCAACCAGGAAAGATACAGATGCTTATCAGAATAACGGAAACACCTGTAGTTGGCAACACGTCAGATGTATGGGTTGGCAGTGGTGTCGTGGCGACCGCAGCGCCGGACTGCTGGTGGTGGTGTGTTAGGTCGGTCTCCATACTACGTCAGGCGTCGTGGAACAGGAGTGTGCAGTGGCTGCAGCAGACGGAGGTAGTGTAAAATGGGAGACCTCTCAGTTTCAAAGAGGGCAAATTGTTGGTGCTCGGTTATGTGGAGTGAGTGTGACG
>JAGDQP010007056.1:48188-69174 GCA_022664845.1 Lepisma saccharinum
AGTTTCAAAGAGGGCAAATTGTTGGTGCGCGGTTATGTGGAGTGAGTGTGACGGCAGTGGCTAGTGTGTTAGGTGCGTAGCCAGGGACAGTGTCGAAGGTGATGACGGCCTACACAACACACGGGAAAACCACATCGGGGAAGCGGAACAGTGGGCGGAAGAAAAGCATCAGTGACAGGGCACGCCGGGTATTAAAGCGCATTGTCACGCGAACCGTCGTGCCACTGCGGCGCAAGTGACGGAGGAACTCAATCAGCACCTCCCCCAACCTGTTTCGACAATCACAGTCCGCCGCGAATTACATGACATGAACTTACGGGGTCGTGTTGCACGGGCCAAACCTCTCATCAGGGACCAGAACGCTTTAGCACGCCGCAAATGGTGCCGCGACCATGCAACTTGGACCGTTGACGACTGGAAACGTGTGGTATGGTCGGATGAGTCACCATTCACCCTATTCCAAACCACGGACCGTGTTTATGTGTGGAGAACGTCCAAAGAAGCGTATGATCTGCAGTGTCTCCGCCCAACTGTGAAACATGGCGGCGGCACGGTGATGCTGTGGGCCGCAATATCATGGTTTTCATTGGGCCCTGTGGTCACACTTCGCGGACGCATCACTGCCAACGATTATGTCGCAATTTTAGGAGACCACTTGCATCCTATGGTCCGGATGTTGTTCCCGGACAATGACGCCATATTCCAGGATGATAATGCACCCATTCACACAGCTGGAGTTGTTGCAGCGTGGTTTGAGGAACATCGGGATGAAGTTCAACACCTCCCCTGGCCCGCCCAATCGCCAGATCTCAATATAATTGAACATCTGTGGTCCATCTTGGAAACACGACTCCGGCGACGATTTCCACCTCCATCCTCTCTCACAGAACTGGCCGATGCCCTGCACGAGGAATGGTGTAATATTCCACTTGCTACCATTCACGACCTCTATGCCTCCATCCCACGTCGCATCAAGGCTGTTCTGAAGGCGAAAGATGGCCCGACAACATATTAATCTGGTAAGTTGCACTTTCGTTCAGGTGTTTCCATTATTCTGATAAGCATCTGTATATCAAAATTGGTATAGTGGGACTCGGTGTGCAAGGAAACTGTGGCATCCGGTTTGTTGATAGTACATAAGTGACGATGATACGAATGGTTGAGAGTCACAACTTGTTTCCCCACATAAAAGACATCACAGAATTTGCAGGTTAGGATGTATATAACATTAGAGGTGTGGCATGAACCCATGGGATTGAGGGTGTACCGGCCATTAGCAGTATAGATAGTGATTGTAGGGGAAGTGATGAAAATGGAGCAGACCTAACATCTGGGTCTCTGGCATGTCTGGGCACCGGTTTGGGGTGGAGGCAAGGAGGGATTCGTACGGACCAAGATGTTTCTGTGATTAGGTGGATGTTGAAAAACTAATCTAGGTTTGGTGAGGAATACTGATCTTGTATCTGGGTCAGATTGGAGAAAGTGGAAATTAGAGTGTAGGATTTGTTTGACCTTGGTTAGTTTAGGATGGAACTGGGTGATCAGAGCCGGTGGGTTGTGTGTGTGAGGATGCACGGCAGATTTGTTTGGTTACAAGGTTAGAAGAGTAGCCTCCTGGAGGCGTTGGTTCTAAGTTTCATCAGCAGAGATGGTGGAATTCAGGCGTTGTCCTCTGAGGGCAAGGGAAAAAGGAATCGCTTTCTTGGTGTGGTAAGGATGGGAACCTGAATAGTGTAAATACTGCATATGGCTGGTGGTTTTATGTGAACGGAAGTAGTCAGTGTTGTTTTCTAAGGTGATGTCCATGTTAAGGAATGTGACTCTCTTGTCACAAATGGACCAAGTGAACCGGGCTACACGGAATTGGTTCAGTTGTTCTAGGAATCTCTTGAGACTGGTTTCACCATGAGTCCATAGCATCATTATATCATCCAAGAATCTTGCCCAGAGTAGAGAGGTCAAAGGCTGAGTTTGCAGGAAATCATGTTCGAGCTTGCGCATAAACAGATTAGCATAAAAAGGTGCCATTCTTGTACCCATGGCTGTGCCTCGGATCTATAGGTAGTGTTTATCGTCAAAGGTGAAGTGGTGGGTGTAGGTTAGGTCTGTGGCAATGAGCTTGTAGGTGTTGGGATCGAATGGTTGGCGGTAAGGAGGTAATCAGCTTCGTCTAAGACTACTGTAGTGGATTCCTTGTCCGTTGAAAGGACCATTTTTTGTGTCATGGTTCTTGCGTAGCGCTACAAGCATGGTGTCTACTAATTTTGTGACTTGAAATTCCGCGAGTTTTCCATAATAATTTTCTCCAAATTCCCTGATTTTTTAAATGAATATTTTGAGCAGTAACAGCACTATGGCTTACGCCCTTCCCGACTAAATTCCTTGAATTCTTAGTAAAGTGGAACATATAAATAATACCCAATGACATTTTTTTAATCACACCACCACCCAGTCCAAACATCTTGTTCATTATTGGTATTTCAAAAGTGAATTTAGTCGCATCTGGAGTACTCTAATTGAAGGTAGGAAAATCTCTGATAATGATGGTTACAGACATCTTCCGTGTTACGATAGCAATGGTAAAAACAGATCGTACCACAATCAAGGCCCACGTCATGGTCGTGGAAGATTCCATCGTAGAGGTCGTCCTCGAAATTGTTACGACGATTACGAACTCCCGTCCTTCCTAACGTTATATAATTGGAGCACGAAACCCAGGATACCTTTTTATTTCGCTATAAAGTCACTTTCTGCGTGTTGGCAAGCGTTCTGTTTCTCAGAAGTGGAAGTTTTTTCAAAACAGCTGTAGAAACTAGCAGCTTTAGTTTGCGTTTTGCGTAGTTTGGTCGAAGACTAAGTTGGATTAATATTAGAAATACAAGCAATATGGTGTGGTCCACTAACTGCAGATTCAGGATACGAGATACAAGATGTGTGAAGCGTCCTCACATTTTGTTTAAGACGTCCTCGTATTTAAAGAAAGAATAAATTGTAACAATTCAGGGACCGCTGCGGTCTCCCAAGTGACCATTCAAATAACCCAGATTTCTTCCGTACGATTTACAATTTCATGCGACGTAAAATACTGTAAGCACCAAAAAATATTTAGCTTGTTCATCTATATTATTTTGGTTCGTGTTCTCCATAACAACAGACACAGAATAAGAACTATTTACATTAAGAATTACCCAGAATGCGGAGTCCAGTGGTTACGGTCGTGTACTTCGGAATGGTACTTGGGAGGCAAAGTTCGAGTCCTGCTGCCGGAAATCCTTACTGACATTTTCCTAAATTTCATCAGCGATCATATCTAAATTAAGACCGGGTCAATACCTTCTTCGTCCTTGCCTTCAGAAATGCTCGCCGAGGTCACTCACCCTTCAAACATGCAACGATCAAAGACCACAGCTGACTGACTATGTATTAAATATGAATAGTTACATCTAAAAAGGCACGAATCTAGAAATTGGTTTAGGGAGGAATAAACGGGCTTCCTACATGATTCAAGACGTGTCTGCGTATGAAATGTACGTACACTAAATATTTTTTATTACATCTAAAATTATACTAATTCTGCATAAACCCGAATTTCGGGGGTCCGGGGTCCCCAGTCCCCTGGAGTCGCAACACGAATTCACACACTACTACTTTCTTATAATAATAATAACATTTTTAAAAATTGCATATGTACATACATGTAATGCCGACTAAGCGTTAGCGTGCGATGGCTGATTAGTTCAAGGCGGTTAATTTCTTTAAAAAAAACCCGCAGACATTAGGCTCATCCGTCGGAAGCTTGTCTACGGCGGAATAAATTACTGGCGCGATCGAACGTTTCTTCTTCTGGACTTGTTGATCTCCACTTGTCCCGACAAGAACCGGTGAAATTTTACAGAAACAGGAATTTGTACTTGTCAGAAATAACTTTTATAGTAGTCACTTGTTTGCTACTAGGTTTCCATAATCGGCTACGGGCACCTCTGTTTCTTCTCATATGTGCAAATAAACAAACACAATCATATGTTAGTAAAGATTAAATCTGCACGTACTGTATACAATTTACACTATGCAACTTACCCCTGTAGGAACTGGTGCCTTAGCTTCTTGATTCCAGGTAGTTGGAGTTGTCGAACCTGATGAAGTACCACACGTTTGTTTCCCGCATTTGGGGAGCAGCTGTTGTAAATCCACATCAGGATCTTTGACCAATGCAGAAATAAGCATGTGAGCTTGCCTGGTGGCATCTGCTGATCCCCTGCAAGAATTTAATAAAGTTAAACCCTAAATCAAAACACTATGTAATTCAGAACTGACAGAGAAAATATATTTTTTCTAAAAAAATATTTATGGCCTTTAGATATCTATTGCTCAGGTCGGGATTGGGTAGAGAAAAGGATGCAGGATGGAGTTGGCTAGGGCCTAAGCTGAAGGTACCATCCAAAGAAAGTTCATACTGAAGTGTCCTATCTAACATAAACATTCTTATCTACTCATTTCTCGTAACATAATATTCACAAATGATCCCAGTTACGAACTACGGCAGACAATTTTAAGCTTGTATAATTTGGAACGTTAGTAAAAAGAAATTTCAACAATTTGGACCAAACGAACGCTTTAAAAAAAAATCCCAGTGATCTTTGAACTTCTCATCGTATCTGGGAAAAGAAATCAACTCGACAGTTCAGATCACGTGCTGCACGAAGCAAGTTCTTAGCAACAGATGACTGTTTGCTGTGTTGAGTAGGCAATAGCGAAGCGCAAGGATGTAAGAGTTACTATCACCAGTGCTGAGACAACGATGATAGAAATGTTTCTGGACAGCGAAGACTATCCTCGCTCAATGCGTTCCTAAGGGCACTACAGCGATAATAACTACAACTAATGACCGTGTTTTGAAAACGAAATTGTAAGAAAAGCGGTCGGAAAAGGACGCAGCTATGCGCTTCGTCAAGGTAACACTCTTCTTGCTCATCAGGCGGCTCTTGTTCAGCAGTATCTTACCGACAACTTTGATACTGGTTTCTTACGCTTCTACCTATTTCTTCTTTGCCAACGCCGATGAACGGTCACAAATTTTAAAGTAGTTCTTTTTTTGAATCCTCGATTTTCCCGCAGACAAAACACCCTCCCCAAAGAAGCGTTTGCGATGGCTATGCTATCGTGGTGTTTGCGTTGTGAAAAATATGTACCTCTACATGGTTACTATGTTGAGAAGTGGAAACTTGTATGTACCCGTAACATAAAGTTTAAAGAAATACAAGAGGAAATAATAAAATTATTAAAAACCTACAAAACTGAAACTGGATTGACTTATAAAAGTACAGGGTGTTCAAAAATTGAAGTGTGGAAATGTCAAACGTTCTTAAGTGACACATTTGAAATATTACAGAAGCAGCAGAAAACTGAAAATTTGGTTTCACATACTGTAGAAAGTTCTGTGACACTATCCGAGTGTGCTGTTTACTTCAGAACTGTCAAAAATCGATTGGTTAAGGAAACAAATATAAATAAGAACGTTCTATGTGCCAAACTAAGTAATCTTTGGTTCCACGTGCCATTCAGCAATTTACTACCTGAATTGCTATGCCTGTTGAAGTACAACATTGTATTTACGATTATAGCAGGTCAGAGTTACAGCAATATGATATTAGTTAGTAGAAGATTAAGCTTTTATTGAACCCTTCCTCCACCAATACATACATTAGCGGACAAAATACGCGAGACCCATTCCCACTGACTGTTTCATGGAATCACTAAATTGCTGAAAGTGTTCTATAAAACTCTGTGCTGCTCATGAAGAAAAGGCAATATGGTCGACAGATTTTTCCTCTTTTCAGTACAAAAACGGGGATGATCTTTCAGATATAGTAAATCTTGTTGTATATCAGCCATAGATTTTCCTCTTTTGAGAAGACAGAATAACTTCCAATGTTCTCTGTCACTGTATGTGGCTGAATCTCTCCCGACTGATTTTTTGGTTTCCACGAAAGTGAAAAATAAATTTTGGAGTATGGGCTAAAAAAAAAAGGACAATTCCGCCACTGCTGTCCCGTTGCATTTTTCATCCAGTACAATTAAATGAAGTTCATAATATGTAATAGTTGTGATTAAATTACACTTATAGGCTCTACGTTTTACCAATATTATTCTATGATATGGTCAATGAAAGCATTCAGGCATTTGTCCCATTGCGAGACTAACCGCCAAAAGCTCTCCATATAGAATACCCGGGGTTGGTCTTTGAACCACTGTTGTTATTTGAACGTCCCATATAGAAAAGTGTCCCATATTTTACAGCAAAAAGTCACATAAATTCGACTGAAGAGCGGAAAACGTTATTAAAAAAAAAAAAAAAATGGTATCGTTTTATTTTTCCTGTGATAGCAAATTATCAATTATTTTATTTTGATAGTGTGATGTTTACTTAAGTTATTGGCGTGGTTTCACATCAATGTCATTATTAAATCTTAAAACAGGAGGAAAAACTAATCTGGAAACGGAAACAGCTAGTCCGGGACAGCTGTGACAGGATAAGGGATAGCAATGACAAATTATATGATATGTAAGGAAATGTAAGTATATTCTTCCAAAGCAACTTAACCTAATGATTCCACTTCATTAGCTTAGGTTGATGTCACAACAAGATGGCCGTATTTCACAATTTGAATACTAAATTATATTCTGTGTACTAGCTAAAATCTATCCGATAATCGTCACTTCATTATAGAAAAAGACTAAACTGCTACTTATCAAACCAATATAAGTTCACAATAAAAGCCGTATTTCGTAATCTTAATATATTAAATTTATTTTCACTAATTATTCATAGTGAAACACAACTGTCATGATGAATTCAATAGGCTTACATTCAAGATTCAGCCTTAACGTCTCAAGCATAGGTAAAGCTTCATATTACTGTCTCAATACCATAGTTCCCTAGACATAATTTCCAAACATAATTTTGAAAACTTCATAATTAACCCGACGACATATTCAAATCAAGCGGTGTTTAACATTTCATATCTTCCGATTGTCAATTGTTTCATAAACTGTTTCTATAGAGTGATGCCCTAACACATCTGCAATAAAGTAACGATATATTTTAGTTTTATTTTCAACTTCTATCAATAAGAAAACAATGAAAAGTTGCAGCAATGGTATGCACCTTTTATCTGTTATAGGTGTCAAAATCTCATGAAAAGAACTATACACTTACACTATAGTAATAAAGAAAACTTACGTTATAAATTCAAAATGCTTCCTTACATTTTGCTAAATGAAAATTCACTGAATTACGAAAATTAACTGTGCCATTTCTTTAATAGCGAAATTAGAAGATGTCAAACAGGTATTCTCCCTTCTAATAAAGCAAAGACATATTGCCATTGTATTACATGAACACCTCAAGGTCAATACATCGACACTTTTAACAAAGCTTTGTGTATGTTGTGTTCTGGGAAGTGATAGTACTGATAAACTAACCATTTTTCAACTACAGAAAAGACAAAGGTTGTTTCTGAAGCTTGTATGAAGGTATCATTTTAATATACAATTAATAGCAAATAAAAACGATCAAACGTACTTTGCCTTAGGCAGCAACTTGCAACGCGAGAAAGGGGATGGACACTCGTGTATTATGGTAATACAAGAAAACATTAAAAATATTTTAACTACAAACAACGTGATGCCAACTTACATATATTGACTCAACACGACTGACTTCCCTTTTGGTTTTAGGTGTGCATAAAGCGGATTTATATGACACCTAGCGAATTTACATAGCTAAAATTCAAGGGACAACAATGACACGTAATCAACGGACAGAAGAAAAGCATAGATTTTTTAACATCTTTAAATTCCTCCATTTTAGAAAACGGCTTATAGTCAAGTCAACAGGGAGTTTTATAAACATGCTAAAAGTGTTCATTTCGATGACCCAAAACACGTACTAAATTTGCAACATCGACCGGTTTTCGCCGGCGCCAAAACTGTTTTTTCAAAATATCTCGTCTCCCTAGCATTCTAGCGAAAAAGTGGATATTATCAAAAACAAAGGACAAAAAATTTGTTGCAATTAGGGGGCTATCCTTTTTTTTTTTCATGGAACTAATAGTTTCGATGAAACAGCTCTACAAAAGTGAAATATTTTCTTTTGCACCTAGAAAAAGTACTTATTTATTTTCAGGTTTTTTTTAAGGCACTGTTTTTACTTCACTTCCTGCATATTACCTCAAATTCATTTTCCAACATTTTACATTATTATTTGAACAGAATGCTAACATATTCTTCAGTCCAGAACAAGACTACCTTTCCTCACCCCACGTTAACGTCTAAACCGCAAACATCTGGAGCGAACCTTGAGTAGTGTTCTGTGGTTTTCTATGCAAACGTAATTTTATTTTTTCAATATACTTCTTTTCCTCTCTCTCGAGTGGGTCGTTGAAGTACGTAAGGATAAGCATTCAAGAGGGGAGAGGGCAACGGGCGAGGGAAAAGATATGACCAAAAGATATTATATCGTTACACATTCATTTCTTCACCAGCCTTTGAGGTTTTTATTTGTTGTGTCCTCTGTAAACCTACTCCACACTAAGTAACGCGGATCTATTGTTTTGCACGGTGTCTTGTTTTTACTTCAAAAGTTGATGTAATAGGATCGCTAAATGCTTCTTGGGTATCAGTTTAGCACTGCGCTCAATGCTAAAATCCTCTTTGGGTATAATATCATTGCTCGATGACTGAAGTGAGTCATAGTTTTCTACATTAGAAACAATGTTTCAATTGGTGGTGATTTACTGTCATCAGAAGAATCGCCGAGAACGTTCTGTACATTTGTACAAGATTCTCCGTGACATTTTAAGCAAATTAGCGTGCATTTTAGGCTTTGCTTCCCTGCAACCGTAAGCTATTTCACACCTTGTATTTCATTTACAAGATATAAATTTCATTAGCGCTTCAGGAACAGGATCCATCAACGTTGAAATTGAAGTAAGGTCAGTTTAGGTTCTTTTCCACTCTCAACTGAACTTGATGGAATTTCGTAATGCATGTTCGCGTGCAGCAGCAGTTGTAATCATTTGGTAAGATGTAAGCATTCTGTTGCAATATATTGCAAACCGTTGAAAAATGATTTTGAAGTGATATGCAGGAAGTCAAAACAGTGCCACTTTTTTTTTTTTTTTTTAAAGTACTTTTCCAAGGTACGAAAGAAAATATCTCACTTTTCTAGGGTTGTTTCATCGAAATTGTCGGTTCTACGAAAGAAGAAGAAAATATAGAACCTTACTTGCAGCAAAATTTATGCTCTTTCTTTTTGTAAAGTCCAATTTTGGGATAGAATGCAAGGGAGCAGAGATATATCGAAAAAACAGTTTTTGGTGCCATTGTTCCAATATCGCGGCGCCGGCGGAAACCTGACGATGCTGCAAATACATATGTTTTGGGGTCATCGAAATGAACACTTTTAGCAAGTTTTTAAAACTACTTACTCAATGCAATCAATACCCTGTTTATGCTCCCAATTGCCTGGACTACTATGAATATTAACGCTTAATGTTCACCATACAAACTTAAAATTTGATCTTATCAGCACTGAAGGAAAACTATTTAAAAAAAAAATATTGAAAACCTGAAATCGTTACTTGGACAAGGCAGAGCAGTGACATACATATTTTATAATTTTAAGTAAGTTTGTTTCTCTTATTTATAGTTCCGTTTCAATAATAAGGTAGAAGTACATTTAATGTGTGAAAACATGAAAAGACACGAGAATATACCATATAGAGGCAACAGAGGAAGTAAACACTAAAAAAGCTCAAGTTGACAGAGAATCACTCATGTAGTTTTAATGTGATGGATGCGTATGACACTTAGAGCATTGTGGATTTGGAAATGTTCCATTTCTTTAATGTCAATAGTGTATCAGCAGCTTCCTTAAAATCAAAGAAATCATTGGAATTACAAGGAATCGATTAACACGTTTAGATGACTCAACCATCTTGTGCAAGTCCTGTCAGCGATGCGTGAGACGCCGTCGTCACTCGTCGCAGTGAAATGTCGGATCTAAGCTACAGCGAATCTATGGTTTTTCTTAAGATGGGCAAATCGACCATAGGGACGTACGAAAAGTTGAAGACGCCATTCGGAGAGGAGGCAATGAGCCACATTAAAAGGGAATAGATTCCATGACATTCCGAAAATTCAGTTGCTTCGCGAAGTGGCGGCAACGTTGTGCTAAGTGTATAGCTACAGGAATGCAGTACTTTGAAGCTAATAGCGGAGATAAGTTGTAAGTCCTTGTGCCAGACAAGTTGTTGGTATAAAATGGGGGACCAGATGAAACTTTCAGCACTTGTACACATGTATAGAGCACGGAAATACGTGATACATTCCAAAAATGTAGCTATCCAAGATGGCGGCCGACGCTATTTATTAAAATCAACTTTGAGTTATCTGATTTCGATCATTATTTTTTAAAATGAAAGATCATTTCTTTTACTACAATTTTATTTATGAGCAATACTTTCATAAATCTAATATATGGACAATTATTTGAAAATTTTTGCAATACGAGGTAACATTGCGGAGACAGTAATGCGTGTAGGGGCTACATGATATTTTGGTATAAAATGGGGGTAACAAATTAAACTTTCAGCTCTTGAGCACTTGTCTCTGAAGAGTACGAATGTGGGCGACAGACATCACCAAACGGTAGTTATTCAAAATGGTGGCTAGCGCCAATTTTTCAATGTTACATATATCGACATCGCATTACGAGATTTCGATGGTTCCTTTTTTTAAAAAAATGAAAGATCATTTCTTTGACTTCAATTTCAATTAAGAGCAATATTTTCATAAATCTAATAGATTTTTTGTTAAATTTAAAAATGTGCATTTTATCCTAAATTATAACTGAAACTAAAAAAAAAAAAAGTTTATTCACAATTATTTTCTTATTTAAGGTCTTATTAGGAAAGATATTTTTATTAGATAAATATATGCTTTAAAAAATGCTGCTGGGCCGCGGTGGGTCAATGGCTTAGCGCTCATCTCTGATGCTAAAGGGTTTCTTTATTCTACCAATTCATCTCATCATCCATTCGGCCTGAGCCACGTTGACTAAATTAAATTCAAATTCAAAAGATGCTGCTTCCAATATATACTTTTATTTGATCTGGACCTAAGAAATAACTACTAATAAAAAGTTTGGTTTTCTGTTGTACTGTACAAACAGGTTAAGGTGAAAGGTGTTAGAAACTAACTGAAAGTACTAGATATTGGTCAAAGCGTCTCAGAAATTTGTTAAGAAGTAGCATCAGCTGTAATAACGTTCCATTCAGGTCAGGCTGACTGTGTAAGTGCATTTGCAGGACAAAGAAAGATCAAAAGACTTACTAGAACAGCACAAAATTTGTCACAACATTCAGAAGCCTAGGAATCGAGTGAAATGTTTCAGATGAGTTATTCAAGACAGTTGGAAAGTTTACTTGTGACACGTATTCCAAACCAAAATAAAAATTGGGAGTGCCAATGAGCTGCGATAAAATTATTTACATCCAAAGGCGGGTGAAGTCGATAGTTGCTAACTAGCATCGTGCAAGGATACATTGGAACACGCAAATTTTTGCAGATAGGGATTTAAATACGAAGACTTTGAAAATACTCTTAAGTATACCAGAGGCTGAAGGACAGCGATGGAAAGCTATGCATCAGTTGCATCACCGGAGCATCTGAACCAGAAATTGTTGTACTTGCCATCCTGCGTTGCAGTTAAAAAATGTGCAGTAATTGCTCTGGTTCAGATTATCGGTTAGCGTATTATTGATCTTTTCTTCAAATAAAAGCAGTGTCTTTTGAAAAAGCATTTAAATAAAACAATATGCATAAAATTAAGTTTTTCCTCCTTTTTTTAAAAAAAGAAATTTTCACATACACCTAAAAAATGTCCCAGCCAAATATTAAATAAAAATGATTTCGGTTAAAATTCACATTTTGAAATTAAATTGAAAAACTATTAGATTTATGAAAATATTGCTCATAAATAAAATTGTAATCAAAGAAATGATCTTTCATTTAAAAAAGGAATGATCGAAATCGGATAACTCAGAGCCGAGATATGTTGCATTAATAAATAGGGTCACGGGACGGGCGTAAGCCATAGTGCTGTTACCGCCCATACAATTAATTTTATCTTATAATAAATAGGCTCTGCCGCCAACTGGATAGCTACATTTTTGGAATGTCTATCACGTATTTTCGCGCTCTATACATGCCACTGTACAAGTGCTGAAAGTTTCATTTGTTCCCCCCATTTTATACCAAAACATGATGTAGCTTCTACACGCATGAGTGCCTCCATAATGTTACCTCTTATTGCAGAAATTTTCAAACAATTCTCCATATCTCGGGTTATACTTGGTGGATTAAATTGAACTCTTTTTTAAAAAAAAAATTGATGCCGGAGTTACAAGCTATATAAGGACATAGGTTTCTCTAAAAACAGTCATTTCAAAGTAAAATATTAAATAAAATACTTTAGGCTAAAATGAAACATTTTTTACATTTAACTGAAAAACTATTATATTTATGAAAGTATTGCTCATAAATAAAACTGAAGCTAAAGAAATGATCTTTCATTTAAAAAAAAAGAATGATCGAAATCTGGTAACTTAGGGCAGAGATATGTTGATTTTAATAAATATCTTCCATCTCGGATAGCTACATTTTTGGAATGTCTATCACGTATTTTCGTGCTCTATACATGCCAGTGTACAAGTGCTGGAAGTTTCATCTGGTCCCCCATTTTATACTAAAACATCGTTTTTGGGCTTCTGACACTGCGACTATATGATTAAAAAATGCAATTCGGGAATTAAATGAACAGCTCTTGTAAACCAGAAAAGAGAAACGATTAACGAAAATGAAAGAATAAATAATCAAGACTAATAAGTAATTGTTCGGCTTTTTTATTTACAAAGCATTACAAATCTATTCACCTTCTCAATTTCAATATCTTGGATATTATTTTTCTACTAAATTAGTACTACTTCTTAAATAAAAAGAGCCAGAGCAACACTCCAGACATACAAAAAGAAATAAATACATAAAATAAATTCCAAGAATACGTGGTTTCAAAAAACGCGCAGGAACACGTGCATATCCTTTCACGCAAAATTTCAAACATACAAACACTCATAGCAATCTTTAATAATCTCTCCTTCGGGTACATATTTTTGTGAGACTTCAAACCAGAAGTTAGTATAAGGAGAATTATTATAACTACTTGAGTTCAGAGAATAATCAGCATCACTGTCCAATGAATATGCCGTTCTAAATAGGAGCAAAATGGGTCAAGTTACCTTCTTCTGATGTATTATTAAAGGATGGAGTTTTAAACTGTGATTTTTTTTTTTTTTTACTACCCCTAGAAAGAGTAATACTCATCTGTTATACCTCCCACACTATATTCACAAAGGTAACACACATGCACGCTAGTCGAAATAAAAACATATCCATATCCTATATGAAGGACCATAAATCAGCATAGGTAATTTTAGGAGCACCAACTAATGATCATTTCGCTATTTGAGTGAAATCTTACAGCTAGTTTAGTAAAAGCTGCAGCTTAACCGCTGAGTGGGCGTGACGAGCATAAATTTATTTTAAAAAATCGTGGATATCGTGTATGAGTAGTTACATGGGGCGTTTTGCGATGAATTAGCGAAAAGGTGACCCATACAATTTTCTGCAATAACGGATTGAACAAAGGAAATGTGGCTTGATATCACAGTAAACATACAGAACACTTATGGGTCCCCAACTACTTAGTCTATCACCGGTATTAATTCAAATAATAATATATAGAATATTTCGGTGTTATACTCGTTTACCAAATTTCACTTATACTTTAGAAATTCAATACATTAAAAAAATTTTACTAAAGTTATCATCAGAATGGAATTTTTATTCAAAATTCTTTATGAAAAACACAATTACTTACTTAATAGTAATTATTCTCTCTCCTTGACCTTTACTTTGTTTCTCTACTTCGATATGAGCACCTGTGACACCTCTGACTGCGTTGATATTGCTGCCTCCCCGGCCTATCACCCGACTTATTGCATTTGATGGAACAGCAACTTTTTTAGATCTATAAAACGAAAGAAACAACACTCAGTTAATCCATAAACCTATATAAATATTGGATAACTGGGTATTTAGGTTTATTCAAAATTCATTTGCTACATGTTTATTCAAAATTCCAACTTGCAAGAAAAAGTACAATCTGTAGCAACGAGATTCCATCATCCATTACAACTAACTATACATTTGAGAGGCCTGTACTAGCATTGCGGATGAATGTTATTGCATTTTGTAACAAATAATACTCATTTGCCTTCAAAATCCTTACAAATAATTATTGGAGAAAACTGCTTCCAAAATTTAACATTAAATCTCCAATAAAAAAAAATGAACTTTTGTGTTTAAGCCTCCAAAACAGGGCTAAACAGTGATTTTCTATTATTTACTTTAGACATTTGAAAATTTCAGACGTTTTTCAATAAGAATGCCAAATTTCACGTTAATAGTGTGAAAACTTCACCTTCTTCCAGTGCTTTAGAAAATTACAAGAATTATGGAACAGTCTGGATAAAAATATATATACCGAGCGGACGTGGCTCAGTTGTAGACCGTTTTGACTTAGCATTCAGAAGGTAGTGGGTTCAATCCTAGCGGGCAACTATCCTGACTGAAGTTCTTCCGGGGTTATCCTGCGTAGCCTAGTCGGTACCGCGCTCGCCTTCAGTGCGAGCGATCCCGGGTTCGCTTCCCGGTGGGGGCTCAAAATTTCGGTGTTGACCCAGCATCGTGTAGACAACTGGGGAGCTGCTGTGAATTAAAGACAGTGGCGTTAACAGTTGAAAGCTTCGGCTCTCCTCTCCCAACACGTCCGGAAGATGCTACATCCAGTAGTAAATTGAATATGGCTCTGAATTATAATTATTTTTATATATTGTAAATTTAAAAGAAAAATGAAGGAATATACTTGCAGCTCTATGTTCCGTATTAGAGTACACACGCAAACGAATATATACAGGTGACTACAATGTTTCGTGCCCACAGTGGAACTTAATAATGTGTAGAGGAAAAAACGACGTGCCACGTGTTGAATATGCACAACAAGGTTGAGGAGACCATAGCGGCACGTAGTGGACGACGCATTAAGATTGGAGAACAACCGACTAATGCATAGCGCGTAGATTGGAACAATTTACAACCGTATAACATAAAAGTTCAGGGTGGGATCATGGAAGGAAATATGTTGAAATTGAAAGTGTTGATCGAGGAAGGAAATGGCACGTAGTTTTCTCCTCTACACATGATTGTCAGTGGGCACGAAATATTGTAGTGACATGTATATATTTGTTTGTGTTTGTGCTCTAATACGGAACATATAGCTGTAAGTATATTCCTTAATTTTTCTCATAAATTTACATTATTTTGCCCTTCCGGCTTTCCTTTACGCTAGTGATATGTAAGATGGTTAAAAATGTAGAAAAAAGGTACTAACATGTTAGAATATCAAGACAGGTGTACAGGAGATTCACAAACACACACGCAAAGCTGTTACATTTCGCAAAAGCGTTTTCAACTGGCAGGAGAGAAAATGGGCAGAGCGGACAGGTGCGGGACTGGTAAAAAAAAATACACAATCTTTATACCAGGTGTATGCATAACTAGTTTCCAGTTTACCTAAGAGATGGCGCCAGCGAAAAGTACGCAGTGTATTCATTTGACACACCACGTCATTTTGTTCGTCTGACATTAAACTACAAACACAAGCTGAGTCCGCCAAACACTAGCGTCTTTGTTTTATCGTTCAGTGATCATGTCGAAGTTTGTGCCTGAAAAAGAACATTTGCGGCACGCATTGCTTTTCTTATTTAATAAAAAAAAAAGCAAGTTGAAAGTCATCGTGTGCTGGTAGAAACATATGGTGAACACGCTCCATCGATTAGAACATGTGAGACATAGTTTCGACAATTTAAAAGTGGTGATTTCAATGTGAAAGACAGTGCGCGCTCTGGTAGACCACAAAAGTGCGAAAACGAGCAATTGCAGGTGTTATTGGAGAATGACCCAACTCAAACTCAACAGCAATTGGCAAAAGCATTAAATGTGTCACAAGAAACAATCAGCAGACGTTTACAAGCAATGGGGAAGATCAATAAACTGGGTAAATGGGTCCCACACGATTTGAATGAACGTCAAACGGAAAATCGCAAAGTCATTTGTGAAATGCTGCTTCAACGCCACGAAAGAAAATCCTTTTTGTATCGAATTGTGACGGGTGACGAAAAATGGATTTATTTTGAAAACCCGAAGCGGAAAAAATCGTGGCTTTCACCTGGCGAAGCCGGTCCTTCAACACCAAGGCCAAATCGCTTCGGCAAGAAGACCATGCTTTGTGTCTGGTGGGACGAGAGCGGTATTGTGTATTATGAACTCTTGAAGCCCGGCGAAACCGTTAATGCACAACGCTATCGCCAACAAATGATTAATTTAAATCACGCATTGATCGAAAGACGACCGGAATGGGCCCGAAGACATGGCAAAGTGATTGTGTTACACGACAATGCGCCGTCTCACACAGCAAAACCAGTGAAAGACACCTTGAAATCGCTTGGATGGGACATCCTTCTGCACCCGTCGTACTCCCTACACCTGGCGCCATCTATCACCTAGATAAAGGTAAAATTAATTTTATGGGCGGTAACAGCACTATGGCTTACGCCCGTCCCGATACAGGGGAAGCCCCTTATCTTGGTCATGTCAAAATTTAGCTGTTAATTAAAATAATAAAAAAAAAACATAAAAGATGAAGATGTAGGTCTTCACAATCAGCCTACTGGGGTAAATGGCCAGTATAACAAGGAAGCCTGTAAATGGGCCTTCACAAGATAAAAAAAAAACACTATAAAAGTTAACAGCTAAGGAGCATAATCATATAAAATAAACGGAAATTATAAAACTCTCGGCAAAAACAAGTAAAAATATTACCGTTTAAGTTTAGGTTTATACCTTTCCTTCCCACGAGATTAAAATCCATATTCATTAGATGGTCCTGAATCATTTCTGAAGCCAAAGATGAACTTGGTTCATCGATAGTATGTGCAGACTCTTCCTGAGCTAATTGAGCAGACAAAACGTTCGTCAAAGTCTTAATGCTTGTAGCGACAGGCGAAGTTCGAACTTATTTGGAGACTTTATAAGGACTAAAAGTAGTCTTAACCCGTGGAGTCCTAGAGCTCTGCACAGGTGTTTTCTGTCCCTGACTCTGCGTCGGCATATTGCGAGAAGTCTCCGATCCTTTGGGCGGCTTCGGAGGGTCGTATTGCACATCAGACTCTGAGTTGATACATTAAGTGTCTGGGTACCAACCGAGACAGTTTTAACTGGTATCCTGGTTACATGTGAAAACGCACCAGAGGGAAGGGTGCGTTGAGACTCTCTTAATCGACGTTTAGCATCACCAGCAGATATTTTCTCTATCACCATCAGCTCTCGAATTCGTTTTTCCTCTTTAAAGACAGGACAGTCACGCGACCAGGCCGTGTGATAACCCTTGCAGTTAACACACTGATGTTTCAGGGATGTGCAAATATCCGCACCATGGCTACTGGTACCGCATATTGCACATACAGCAGAGGTCGCCTTACACGACGTGCTGGTGTGTCCATAGTGCTGACATTTAAAACAGCGGTGCGTACTCGGTATATAAGGACGGACAGGTACGCAATAGAAAGCTGCCTTCACGTCCCTCGGAAGCTGTGGGGTAGCAAACGACAAAATTAGCGAGCTCGTGGGTTGGAGTTCGCCACTCTTTCTTGTTTTAATGCGTCGAACATTGACGACACCTTGGCTGGCAAGTTCATTCTTAATCTCCTCTTCTGGGACATCTTGCAAATCCCAACAAGAAATTACGCCCTGAGAAAAGTTCAGTTGACGGTGTGGTTCAACTTGAACTTGAAACTGACCTAGTGACTTCAATTTTAGGAGATTAGTTGTTTGTTTATCACTAGACGTCTCCACTAAGAGTGTGCCGTTGCGAAGCTTTTTAACATTTTTGAGTTCACCGGCAACGTGAGCTAGTTGCCTTTGTATGATGAAAGGGGATAATCCCTTCAAACCACCTGGATTGTCTGTCTCATTCTTAACTTTAATTACAAGATATAGCGTGATATTCGGTACGATACTTGTCTGTTCCTCTACTTCAATTTACCCTTCTTTGTCACTGGTAGATTCAGTAGCTTCAATGCGCCTTCTTGCTTGCATCAGTGACTTTATCTTCATTCTGTCTCTTCTGTCTCTTTCTCCGAAGGCGACTTATTAGGATGTGGTGGAGCCATGATGAATGAAAGCCGTAAATGCCCACAGTTCTCAGTCTTCGTTCTGAGGAGCCAACGAGGCTGCCGGGTACTACCCTCATCAATCTTGTCAGCAAGCTGGAAATCGAGGCGAAGTCCAATAACTTGGCGTCGAAATCACTTGCACTCCCGACTGATGGATACTTGTGACACCCACTCCCCCCCAGTGTTGGCGAGATCAAAGGTCCGTAGAGCTCCCCAATGGCACTTCCCAGTCTCAACGAGCTATAGACAATAAAAAAATCTGCTGCTAAGAACTAGGCGCTATCCAATGGTTCCGCCCCCATTCCACTGGGCCCAGGGGCCATCGTCAATGCAAGTACATCCTATCACATCCTTGAGCATTGCGTGGAGGTGCAAGTCGCAGCACAAGAGGAGATGAAATAATGAGTCATCAATCCATGAAAAATGGGGTGAATGTAAATGAAATCCTCTCGGCTGGTCCTCCTTTCAAGCAGCGTAGATGTTTAGCTGCGAGGGCTGATTGCAGCTAGCAAAAGCCAGCTGGACGATGGTGTCGCCAATCCCCTACGCCGTTGTTGGCTGATTGCAACCAGCATAAGCCAGCTGGACGATGGGGCCGCTATTTCCCTACGCCGTATACGAGCAGCTATTGTCTGCTGCTCGGGTTATGTGATGGTGTCATCACGTTGCGGTCCGTAGACCTGCGATGAGGTCGCCAATCCCCTACGCTAGTGGGAAGTAAAAAATGCTCAACGGAGAAGCACTTTGGCCTTGCTGTTGGACTTCCCAGAGGCAGCAACGATGCTAGCAGCTGCCAGGGCTGATTGCAGCAAGTAGAACTGACTGGGCGATGGAAGCGCCACTTCCCGACGCCGGCTCTGACTATCACCTCTTCGCATCAATGGGGCACGCGCTCGCAGAGCAGCACTTCAGCAATTTCGAAGACGTTGGAAAATGGCTCGAAGAATGGTTTGCCGCAAAAGACAAGCAGTTTTCCTAGCATGGTATGCATCAATTACCTGAAAGATAGGCGAAATGTGAAGAAGCCGATGGCCAATATTTTGAATAAAACAAAATTAACTTCCCTTGAAAATTACGTGTTTACCACAAAAACCGGCAAAAACGTATGCATACACATGGTATGGGCCACTCTACTTTGGACTTCGCCCGTCGCGATTCGCCCTTTAGCCATTCAAATCCACACCCATGCCCCCGCCAAAACGGGACCTTCCGAGTCGTTGGCCTGCCGCCGTAGACCGCATAATACCCGGCCGGCGTGCGGGACTGCTGTTAGGAGCAGGGAAGGGGCCTTCCTGAAGGAACGAGAGGATAAAGACTCAGAGGGGAGGGGGAAATAATAATAGTAATGAAGGGAAGCACCAAGTAACAATATAGAAAAATAGAATAACAATGGAACTAGAGACGGAAAACAAAGAAGAGGAGCTGCAGGCAGTTGAGGCAGGGTTCGTGGTTGGCGGAAAGGATTGAGAAGTACGTCTGCTCCCATCTCTTTCTAACTGTGAAAGGTGAGTCAGGGTTCAGGACTTCGAGGATTCTGACTCGAAAGGTTTCGTCAAAGGTGCAGCCATGATGAGAAGTGTGTTGAAGTATGGTGAGGTGCGGAAGTTGATGTTTGGAGGAGTAGCGATGGTTGTTGATGCGGAATGTTAGAGGAGTTTGGGTTTGGCCAACGTAGAAGGCGGAACATACGTTACAGAGTAGGGAATAAACAAGGTTGACAGATATACAACTGCCGAAGTGTCGGAAAGAGTAGGTCTTGTGAGTGACAGGATGTACGAAGAGAAGTCTGGGATCAAGAATAGGACAGGTTTTTGCAGCTGGGTCTATTGCACTTGCTAGGTTTGGAGGGAGGGAGCAGGATTGGTCCAGAACTGGTTTGAATCGTCTTGAGGTTCGGAGGTCTGCGGTAGACTATTCTGGGCCACGCCGGGAAAACCTCAGTTTCAGCTGACGCAGTGAGTATGGAGGTGACGGTCTGAGCAGCTTTAAGAGGGCCTGAAGGTTGGTGTGGTACTGGGTAAGAAGATTAGGAGCGGAGGGAGTTTGGCGAAAAGGTCGGTTGGAGATGGGGTGATGGGTACGGGTAGGGTCCATCCAATTGTTTACGGATGAGGTGTTTGGGATATCCACGGCTAGTGAGAGCTGAGGAGAGGGTACTGAAAAAGTTTTGGAGCAGGTCAACCGAGGAACAGATGCGATAGCCCCGGACAGCAAAAGCGTGTATATATATATATATATATATATATATGGCAACGCCCTAGCCGAGCTGGTCTACCGGTTCCCGTGAGATCACCGAAGTCAAGCAGCTCTGGGTCTGGTCAGTGCTTGGACGGGTGACCGTTGCTGTACTCCAGATGGTGTTGCCTGTGCGGCGTCCACCATGCGTCGTGAGGCCAATTGGGGAGCTACCTGAATAAGGAGGTAGCGATCAGTTGAGAGCTTCGGCTCTCCTCTCCCAACACGTCTGGTCAGCGTGAGAGCAGTAGACCACCTCCTCCCTCCGGGAGAGGCCTCATCCAGTAGTGATTGAATATGGCTGTGCATTATTATATATATATATATATATACATATA
>JAGDQP010007057.1:8706-20662 GCA_022664845.1 Lepisma saccharinum
CATCTATGATGTTCTGACGACTAGCCAACACTCTGCTTTAATACGGGCGAGGATGACATCTATGATGTTATGGCGACTATTCAACATTCTGCTTAAATACAGCTGACGGAGACATTTACGATGTCCTGACGGCTAGCCAACACTCTGCTTTAATACGGGCGAGGATGAAATCTATGATTTTCTGACGATTAGCCAACACTCTGCTTTAATACGAGTGACGATGATATCTATGGTGTCCTGACGACTAGCCAACACTCTGCTTTAATAGGAGCGACGATAACATCTGTGATGTTCTGATCACTAGCCAAAACTCTACTTTACTACGATCGACGGTGACATCTGTCATCTTCTGACGACTAGGCAACACTATGCTCTAATACGGGCGACGATTACACCTATGTCGTCCTGACGACTAGACAACACTCTGCTTTAATAGGACGACGATGACCTATACGATATCCTGGCGACTAGGCAACGCTCTGCGTTAATACGGGCGAGGATGGCATCTGTGAACTTTTGACCACTAGCCAACACTCTGCTTTATTACGGGCAACGGCGACATCTACGATGTCCTGATGACTAGCCAATACTCTCTTTACTACGATCGACGGTGACATCTACGATGTCCTGACGGCAACCCAACGCTCTGCTTTACTACGAGCGACGGTGACATCTACGAAGCCATGATGACTAGCCAAAACTCTGCTTTACTACAATTGACGATGCCGTCTACGATGTCCTGACGACTAGCCAACGCCCTGCTTTAATACGCGCGACGGTGACATCTGCGATGTCCTGACGACTAGCCAACACTCTACTTTAATACGGGGTACGATGCCATCTATGATATTCAGGCGCCCAGCCAACACTCTGCTTTAATATGGGCGACGGTGACATTGATGGTGTTATGAAGACTAGCCAACACTCTGCTTCAATACGAGCGACGATGATAGCTATGATGTCCTGATCACTAACCAACTCTCTGCTTTAATACGGGCGACGATGACATCTATGATTTACTGAGGACTAACCAATACTCTGCTTTAGTTTTAAGCCTGAAAGAAGAAATATTGAAAAGAAGTAATATTAAAAATAATATTGATGAAAGTGGCGTTCACTAGAAAGAATCTTTTTCACAAGATTGATTTAACATGCTTTCGTGTAATAGTTCGATATTGGGAGAAAAACTGATGGAGAAAAGGAAGCTTTTCATATACGGATATTGACGAGATATATAAAAGGCAGTACAAATAATGCGTAATGAAGAAGTAGTGAGGGAATATAATATTTATCTACATAGAGCTTTAGTTGAGCTGTTAGTTTATATTGAAGGTTTTAGTGAAAATTGTGATTGAAGAAGACAGAAAGGATTGAAGAAAAGTAATGTAACTGATGGGCAGTATTAAGGAAAAGACAGTAGGCTCCTACTTCATTGTGAACATGTGACTTTCAGAATATGTTATGTGACTTTTTGATCTTTTAGTCTATGAAGCTTTCAAGAGCGCTGAAATAGTTAGTTGTGGAAGAGATTAGCTACGAGAGGTTTTGTTGGGCGATCATGGTCAAAACTGATGTTAACTATCACGGGCATTAGGACTAAACTAATTTATTGGAACACAACGAGAGTATATTTCATAAGAGAAAGTTTCCTCTAACAGTACACGTGAAGTGCTAATAAGGAGAATTGGAGCAGGGTCACCTCGGTGTACGGATTTGAATGCAATACTCTTAATACCCAGTAATAGTCGAAGCGACTCTGTTGCCATACCTGAGTAAAGTGTTGATACAAGTGTCAATTATGTGTTTAGTGCAAGTGCAGATAGAGGATCATAGTTTCTTGGTGCCCCAATGGTAGATTTTGGCATAAATTCTGTTACTTCTGATTTAACTTTACGAAGCACTAACTAATAATATTGTTTGTGAAAGAAGCATGGTCTCTACTGTTGAATCTCGGTATTCAAGGATATCAATCCTCAATTGCTGGCCTAGAATCAATAGATGTAACTGCTTCGGTAAATAACCTGGAATTGATCGCTGTGCTTCTCGTTATTGAAGAGGACTTAGCTTTTATATTCAAAGTTGTTATTAAGTTTCTTCCGTGTGCATTTTTTTTTGCTGTTAAAATAGCACGTTCTTCTTAAATCAGGAATTTTTGTAAACAATAATCTAGAAACGGTACATGTTTGATGTGTATGTGATCAATGTTGTCTTTTCTGTTCTCAGGATGCGTTGCGAAATGTTACCTTGACCAAAAAGTGATCTTTATTTCAGTAGATGCTGCTAGCTGTTGTAACCACGTGTCTGTTGGGCGTAATTCATTTCACGTTTACTCTCGTTATCAGGATTTGAGAGTCTGATATTTATTATAAACTATATACATAAGTACATTTTAATACAAAACATAAAATAACAATTGAAGACTGTCAATTTATATCGAAAAACTGCAAGAGAGAGGCAAACATATGGAAAGGGCTAATGTACAGGTAATGTAAAGGTAATGTAGATAACATATGTATGTAGATTACGGCTGACATTTTTGTATGTTCTTCTTATTAATTCCACTGTTCGAAAATGATTGGTCTTCTTCGGTAAAAATATGTGTTCCTAACGAAATGTTTGTTATGGGAAATTCATATTTGAAATCAGAATTCTCAGTATTTATATCAGTCACATAGGACTGATATAAGTTATAGGAACATACAAGCTTAGCTGCATATTAGAAATACATTTAATTTATGGAAGACAGTTGTTAACTTTGCCAGTCGGATAATCGTGACATGATATTTCATTACACAAGAAGGAAATTGGTTACAACGAATTTCGCTGGTGAGAGGAAACAATTCACAGTGTAAGACAGTGTTGTCAAGTGGAGGGAAACTTTCCGGAAAACGGGAAATTCTCTGACATGGAGGGAGAAAGAGAAAAGGGGCTAAATATTGGGACGTTTTTTTTTAAATAAATTTGCACTATCTTTTACTTCAAATACAGAAAGTTTGAAAGGCAGAAAAAATGGTTTTGTTGGCCATATGTTGCTTTATTCTGTAATGTTTAAAATTCTTATTGAATGTGAACCACTCGTAGGAACGCTTCTTCATCATCTCTCTCTATTTAAATAAATACTATGTTATTGTTGAGACAAGCAGGACGTAATTTACTTTGCCATGTTCACAGATTATCGTTCTTTTTCTCATCTCAACATTCAATATTTCTTAGCTAAAATGAATGTAGTACAATAATTAAAATATCTGAGTAAAAAAGAGAGGAATTCTAAACAGTATCCATAAATAATTATTCTATATTAAATTATTTCAATAATAAACTCATGTCTACAAGAATATTTTTTAAACCTTCAAACACTACATTAAATCGTCTGAAATATTAAGTACAAAATCGTACAAATAAAAAAATACCAAATTTGAGGAAACCTGTGATGTGGGTAGATTATAATATAGTTATGTAACTCACCACGAATTTGCAGTGCAAAGACGGACATTACAAATTAAGGTATGTTTGTTTATTGCCCTTGTAATAAACAAATTCGAATATAATTGTCAGTATACTATATTATAATTATTAAGCATCTGTTTTAATAAGTAATTATGAAATCAAATTTGACATGCGAGATTATTTTTTTTACTGAAAATCAGGAATTTTGTGAGCACGCTGGTGTAAGAATTTCTCAGCTCGTGAACATGTATTTCTACCCCATTTTTACAAATTAAAGAACTTCCGCAACATTCAAATTTTGAAGATGCCTTCCAGAAGAGTAAACGAGTCTATACACAATTAAATAATGTAACTGGAAACTTCCTGGGGAAAGAAAATCTCATAAATATATGGATTTAGTAAATCAAATGGTTCATGCATACCAACATTTAATATACAACATGTCTTGAGGGGGTGTAAGTGAAGTTTTGTACGGTTTCTATAGATTTTTCACAGCAAAAATTTAAAATTTGAGGGTGCTGTAGAGACTTTGGGGGGGATAAACACTGGCGGAATCACTGCTCTCAAGTACATTTCCTTGACTCCGCCCCCCTCCCAGAGACTTTTAGTGCGGTATCCGACGTACATGGTGAAAGGTATCATAACGATATGCTAGGGAAAAGTAGTGCGAAGACAAGTAAATACCTTCCATGGTAACTGAATATAGTGTATTTTGGAGTATTAGACGAGATAGGTCAGACAATCATTTCAAAGGGGACAAATAACAGCCGTAAAAATTTGGGGAAAAATATATTTTTGTTGATATATTCTAAATTTTGTTCACTTTTTTGTAAAGTAAGTATTAGAGAAGAACTTCTATAAATAATACTTCTAATATCACTTTTGCACATCTTAAATAAAACAGATTAGGTATAGAGCAGAAAATAAGTTATGTTCTATCGTGCTACAGCACGATCGTGCTTAATGTAAATCTTGAAAGAAAATATTTAAAAAATAGAAAGAAAAATAAAAATCTCGATAATTCAGGACTATACCAGACAGAGAAATGTCTAAATACTGATCTTAGGCTAATTCAATGCACAAATTTCTAAAATATCGCAATTCCACCCTTCTTACAGGAAAAAATAAATAAATATATTTGTTTGTTTGTAGAAAAGTATTGTATACGAATTATTTTACTCTTCTTTTTTGTTTACAAGTGTTTCTAATTTCACTTCCATGTACTGTAATTTGTCTATAAATATTACATACAAGGCTCATCAGAAACAAATAAAATGAGAGTTTTCAAAATGATGTTAAGTGCCACTTCGTAATAATGAAGTTGCAATGTTATCCTTATGATCTGCAAAGCTGACATGTGAGACTTTTATCAGAATACAAATTATCTGCTATGACAACCTTTTAGTTTCTTTTGATGTATTGTTAATGGACTTCATTGGACTACCTCGTACATACACTACTGAAATTAATTCCAAAAGCTGAAAAAATATCCAATTGCAGATCCTTGGTAGTTCAATGTGGTTCGTTTTGTAGTTGTAATTCACAGAAATCCTCTGTGGAAAGTGGACTTAGTAGAGATGGACTTATAAAGAAGAAAAATATTTTTTTATGGCTATCAATTACCAAAGTGACTTTCTATATCAAAGTAAGAAGAGTTTCCTGAAGACAAATAAATATATTTATAAATCATTTTATGTAGAAAAGAAGGCACTAATCTCACAAACTAATGAATATATTACTCTTTACAAGACGCTATTCAACCTGAATTAAATACATTTAAAGTACGAGTTGATCCTTACAAGGTACAAATTGAAATCCGCTATAAAGTTTCGACTCGAGAATACGTTATAGCTTAGTGCACTATCTGACCATATTATATAATAGTTAACGCGTAAAATATCAATTAAAATTGAAAAATACTGAAGAGAACAATTACAATGAGTTATTACGTTTTAAAGTATCTTCTGTAGCCATTTTGAATCTCAACATGGCACCATTTTGTAGTGTAGGTGTTGTGTAAATAACCTTCGATGTACGGCACGGCTATCTCTTACATATTCAACTACGTCAATAACATTGTTTAAAGAAGGGAAAGAAAACAAACTGCACCCCTTTTACACTTCTAGAATCGGAACATGTTGTCCAAAAGAACTCCTGTGGAAACATCACTGTGATAAATTTAAACATGTCTCATACTTTGTGGTCTAATAACAGATCCCTTAATAAGAAACCTGATTAAAGACAAAGTCATTTAAAATGATTTTGACTCTTTAAGAAAAAGTAACCTTGTTGAATTCTCTGTGATAAATTACGATCGCAACTGTTTAAATTTATCACAGTGATGTTTATACGAGTTCTTTCTTTCTTGTTATGGAAGTTGGAGCACTGATACCGTTATATAGTATAAAATATTAACTCACCTAGCAAGTTTCAGTTTATGATATTTGAGAGTTCCACACCTTATTTCTCGTAAAATGTTCCAAGAGACTTGTAAATGATCACATGTTATTTTTGGGAATAGAATCGATTAACTATTCACATAATGTGTTATTTTCTATTTAAGAAAGTTTATATTTTACCACTAGACCGCAAGATATAAAGTAGGCAAGGAAATCTTAACTACAATGGGACTTTCTGCTTCAAATCAAAACTAACTTATGACAGGATTTTTTTTTTTTAAATCCTTTCGGATACGAAATACACGTTATTGGAAAATTCCGTTCGGTCATCAGGCATTTATATAATACCACCATTTGGCAGGGATCAGTACCGGTACAATTAATTAGTACGTCAACTTCATTAAAAAAAAGGCGTAATTTAACATTGTTTTCAGTGCTACCTTTCATATGAGACTATATGAAGTGTTGCTTACTCTACCGACGTTGCGAATAAAATTCGCAAATATTGAGCTCCTGTGACCCGTATTCCTCTAAATTCCGAAACGTGGTAGATACTACAGGAGTGTTCATCAGAACACATGATCAATGCACTGTGGAAGTTTCATGTTGTGTTGCCGTTTCCACCGGAGACAGTTCCTTTGTTACAGCTTCATGAATGAATCGTGAAGAAAAAGATGAATATATTTTTTTCTTGGCAAGTGAGTTCGCTAAAGCATTAGGTTATTAGCCAGAGGACTTGTGTTTAACACTGACTCTCGGAAGCTCTTTTATAGGCTACTAAAATAAAACTACACTTAGATACAATCGCGCTTGTGAAAAATTGTAGATATTTGAGGTAATTTTTCTTTATAATTATTCTGCGGAATATTCTTTTAAAAAATGTGTTTGGTAAAGTGTACCAAAAGGCACATAGCGTGTACAGTCAGGTACCAATAGTGTAAAGAAACTTATGATATACAATAGTAATCGGATGTAAAAAATTACGGTTCAAAAATTGATTTAAAGCTATTTTCTATCCCGAATGTTATTCTCTCCGCAAACAGTTTTCGTACTGATTTGGAGCACTTTTACTGATAATTACATTTATCGTCCAAAACTAAGGGGAAAAAATGCACAAAAGATGGGAAAATGTTATAAGTAACCAAAGTGTGTTACGAAAGCATGAATAACGCATGTATTCCCACGGCAAGTGCCTCATTACTTGCCAAAGTGTACCTGTAAGCGTACTAGGCCCTGTACACGCACAGTGTTTCTTCCAGAAGATTTCATTCAGGGGGGGGGGAGGCTGACGAAAAATATATGTAATGCATATTGACTCCAATGTACTAAAATATAAAAAAGCAATAATATGGCGCAACAATATGTGTCACTTTCTTAGTTAACCTCAACATAAAATTAACAATATTTATAGAATGTGCTATTATATACGTATTTCAGTATACGTTTGAGTAGCCTAATACAAGTGTTGAGACTAACTTTTTTTTTTAGAGAGAGCGGTTGAAACCCCTCGGCGAGGGGGCAAAGCTCCCCTCGAAAGCATGCCTGAAAGAAACAGTGTAAACGCACTCGCAGAACAGTTGTGCTTGTGAAGCGCATAGAAGAAGATTGGTGACTTGAAATGGTCGAATATGGCAACACAAAATGCCTTGCGTATGTTCAATGAAGGCCAATCGCGTGTAACGTTATCTAAAGAGATCAGTGTCTGAAAAAACAGTCAGCTACATTAACCAACCTAGGGCAGATTCTGTTGCTGCCACTCAGCGACCTGTATCGACAAATACAATTCGCAGACGAATAAAAGAACGCGAACTGTATGTCAAGAGACGAGTTATGTGTAGTTTTGTACTTGTACTTATGAGTCCGTTCACAGTGAGCAAGAATACACGTGAAATGGACCTCACCGATGAGTTTCGATTTTCTCTTAATATCCATTCTTGACAAAGACTGATCTGGCGAGGAGAGGCACGTTACCATTCTACCAACATCGTTCACAGAGACTGGTATGGAGTTTTAAGTGAGCTTGTTGGTGTCTCTTAGAGGACGCCCGGATCTGTGTATGCTTCCGCGTGAGATCAAGATAGGTCAGTTATATAGAGATAAAATCATGGATCGCTATGTTAGGGACCTTAAGTTCATGAAAGAGACAAGGTATTAATTTTGCAAGAGAATCATGTCTGTCGCCACGAGAACGTAGAGTCGACTGGTATTTAGAGCAACAACTAGAATGGCCATCAAGGTGTCAAAACCATCATCATATCCACCACATCTCGAATACTCTGGGTGTGACTGTGATCGGCCTTGTCCTCACTCCACAAAAGCTTGAAAGAATGTTCAATGGTGCTCCCAGCCAACAATGAACTCCCATACAGATGAAACTGGTTGGGATGCTTATTGAATGATAACATACAACATCGTTGTTATTCGTGTATTACTGCCCACGGTGGTTACACCTCCTATTAGTGTTTGGCGGCGGATTTCTGGTGCATCTTTAGGATCGACCATTTTGTAGGTTAGGTCAGCGAATCTTTATTTTCTGTACAAAAATGTCTCAAGTGCCCTCTTGATTGGTTAGCTTCATCACTATTTGTATGACTGAACCGTTTATTCAGTTATAATAGTGTGCCCAGGCTTTCCGTTTTTAATGAGACTGCCCTTTCTTCTCGTTATATGTCCCATTTACCCAATAAATTGCTATAATCGGAATCCAAATGTCCCGTTTTTTACTACTAGAAATAAATCGACGATCTTGGCTATACGTAATTTTTTTTAAGTGTGTGAGTTTTTGTGTAGGCGTGTGTGTGTGTGTGAAGCGCTACGGGCGGCACGTTTAAGGGCTGCAAACAGCTAAAAATAAAAATAAAAGCTCCTAAAAAAACTAAGTAAAATTGCCACTTTTGGGACAGAATAATGTCCCAATACTCTCTGCACACAATCCTGAGTTTACTATTAATTTTTTGTTAAAACTAATTGTACTCATTATTGAAGAACGAAACGAAATTTGGTCTGTGAAAGTTAATTTCTGATTTCCTCTACTGAAATTTGAATAAGTTAACTAACTCTATGGCTTATGGAACTCACAAGTTCATCGCCGTAGTAACAAACGTTTGCCATTGGATTCTATCCTCTGCAATATCAAGCAAATTTTCATCAAGAATACCTACTTCTTGAAGATCTCTTCTAATATTGTCCTCCCAACGACGTCACATCTTCCCAATGGTCTCCTTCCATCCGCCCTTCCAAAAAGGATAGAATATAATCTTCGTTTTTCGCCCATCCGAGCTACATGGCCTGCCCACCTTAGTCGTCGCGATTTCACTATTTTTACAACATCTGGTGAATCGTACAGTCCGTGGAGTTTTTCATTATGCAGTCTCCTCCACTCTCCAGTCACCACGTCCCGTCTCGGCCCGTATATCTTTCTTAAAAAAATATTTTCAAACACACGTAATTTATGTTCATCTGCTAGGGTCGTACTTCAACTTTGGCAACCGTAAAGAATTACCGGCGAAATAACAGTTCTGTATATTTTAAATCTCAATTTCCTTGATATTAATCGCGATGTTAGAAGTTTTTGGACTGGATAGAAACATGCGTTGCCCAATATTAAGGGACTTATTTCTTCCATGGCCTCATTTTTGCTTGTTACATATGTTCAAAAGTATTTAAATTTGTTTACTTTCTCTATGACCTCATATCTAATTCTTATGTTTTTATTTCCTTCATTCCTTGTGTTCCGCTTGTTATCATGTATTTTGTTTTATCTATGTTTACCTGTAGACCTATCTCATCGCACGCTTCTACTAAGACGTCGGTGTTGCTTTGTAGTGCCTCTATATCGTCCCCTATTAAATCTACATAATCCGCGTATACGAACAGTTGATTCAAACCATTCAATGATAGTCCCTTTTTGTCTCCTTCAATTTTTAAAATCGCATATTCTAACGCAAAGTTAAACAGTAGTGGTGACAAGGCATCATCCTATATCAAACCGTTGCGAATCTTGAAACTATCTGACATGTTATTACCTATCCGTATTCTGCTTGTGGGGTCTCTCAGACACATCTTCACTAGTTGAACCATTTTTTTCGGAATTCCAAATCGTATCAGGATATTGCACAACTTTTCCCTTTTGATAGAATCATATGCTTTCTTAAAATCAATGAATAGCTGGTGAACCGTCCCATTGTATTCCCTTTTCTTCTCCAAGATTTGTCTCAAGGCGAAAATCTGAACCAAGGTGGATCTATTTCTTATAAATCCACATTGGTGATCTCCAATTATTTCATCTACGAATACACAGAGGGTGTTAACAGAATATTACTTAATACCTTGTAACAGGTTGGAAGTAACGAGATTCCGCGATAATTATTACAGTCCGATTTATCGCTCTTTTGTAAATCGGAACTATTATTGAGGTTTTCCATTCCTTTGGGAGCTCCTCCTTTCTCCACATAGCATTTATCAATTTATGTAGTTCCTTGATAAGTGCCGTTCCTCCTGCTTTAATAAATTCGGCTGGAATATTGTCTATTGCTGGTGATTTGAAATTTTTCAATTTCTTCACCGACATTTCGATCTCGATCTCGATCTCGTTAGGTTCGGGTATCCACGGTTCTGCGGTATGGATTTCAAACTCCTCTGTTTGTTCCCCGTTGTATACACTAAGAAGTTTGTCGAAATAACTTTTCCACACATCGACAATTTTAGTCGGATCCACCTGAAGATCTCCACGTTCATTTCTAATCATTCCTAACTTCGGCTGGTAACCTTTCCTTATCGGGTTTACCCCTTTGTATAGATCTCGTACGTTATTTGCCTTCCCGTTTTCCTCTATCTCCTGAATTTTCTGCGTCAGATATTCTCGCGTTTTGTTTCTGAACCCGAGTGTGGTGTTTCGTTTCGCGTTACTGTAGTGGTTGGTGTTTGCTTCACTTTTATTACTTAGCCATCTTTGCCTTGCTTCTTCAAATTCAAATTCTTTATTGTTCGTAACATAAGAAATGCATGAACATGGTCAATTGATTCTATAGTTTACATAGGCATATATACACATATTCAATATTCTAACCCGTGAAATCAAAATTTAGGTCATATGGGCATTTTTGTACCAGAAGTTTTTTTAGGGTATTGCTAAACTGTTTACCTTCTAATTTCTTTATTGACGCAGGTAACATATTGTAAAATATCGTACCCTGAATGTAGGGACTTCTGCTTGTTGCTTCCAGTCTTCTACTTACTCTGTGTATATTTCTTTTCTTCTGGTATGTACAATAATTGTGAATTTCTTCATTTCTTACCGTGAATTCATTGTCCTCTTTTACTAAATTTATTATCTGATATACAAACATTGCATAGAATGCTAAAATATTATGTTGTTTAAATAAATCTTTACAAGAATATTTGCTGGTCGCTTTAACAATTGTTCTGATAGCCATTTTCTGTAGGACAAAAACTATTTTTACATTACTTCCACAGGCACACCCCTAGAGTAAGAGACCATATGACAAGTAAGGATAAATCACTCCAAAATAAATTGATTTAAGTATTTCTGTAGGTAGATAATCAGAAAGTCTCCTTAATAAGTAAATATTTGCAGTTAAGTTTGTGCAAGCATGTTCAATAAGATTTTTCCAAGTAATTTTTTTGTCTACATATAGCCCAAGAAACTTGCAAGAATCGCTACTATCAATACAAGTGTTATGATCTTTGACAAAGATTTTGTTTTTAGCTACATCAAAATAAACTAGTTCAGTTTTGCCCGTGTTAATCTTTAGATTGTTTTGCTTAAGATACTTCGTGAATATCTTCGTAAAACTCTCTCTGTTTTTCAAAATCTCTTACGTTATGAGACTACAGTAGGCTAGAAGCATAATCTACATACATTGTGACAATATATCTGTCAGAACAGGGAAAATCATTAACATAGCATATAAATAAGAATGGACCCAAGATTGAGCCTTGTGGAACACCTAAACCAACATTTTTTTTCTATGTGACCTTGTTCTTCTTATTACATTATTTTCTTCACCTATTATCTCAGTATATTGTTCCCGATCCCTTAAATACAACTCTACAATATTGTATCCGAACAAAAACACCAGAGGTGCAAA
>JAGDQP010007057.1:25662-45459 GCA_022664845.1 Lepisma saccharinum
AGTGAGTGAGTGAGTGAGTGAGTCAGTTAGCCTAAAATGTGCAATTTCAGGGGTCCACAACTAGAACATAGTTTGAGATACGAATATGAAATTTTGTACATCTGCACATATTTACCATATCTCCTTAACGGCAAAAGCTCATATTCCTATCTTTAACATCTTTTTTCTTACGGGGCCCCCAAATCGTCGATTTTGCCATAAACTCTTGTTCCTGTATAACATGCTTCTGGCAGTGCTGACGTTTTCTGACGTGAAGAACTTGGCTCATGCACGGCCGTGCATGTTGATAATTTTTCCATCACTCCATATTTATTTAATTTTGACAACAGAATTTCATAATGCACTCTGTCAAACGCCTTAGAGAGGTTACAAGCCCGCAATCTTACATCCTTCATTCATTTTATCTAATGTTTTATAGTAAAATTTTGTCACTGCTGTTATCGTACCCCTACCATCTCTAAATTCGTGCTGAAAGTCACCTAGAATATTGTTATTTTCAAGATGGTGTACTAAATATTGAAGAATAATTTTTTAGATTAATTTACTAAAAATGAAGGTGAGCGATATTGATCAGTAATTCTCTACTTTTTCTTTGGTACCTTTCTTGTGTATTGGTCTAATTACTGCAAGTTTAAGAATACTAGGAAATACTCCATCTATAAGGGTACAATTTATTAAGTGAGTCAATAATAGGTACCAATTCTAATTTACACGCCTTTAGCAAAAAAAGAGAAAATTAATCCCAACCGGCTGAATGTTTATTCTTTAAACTATGAATTAAAATATTAATATGATCTATGATCTATTTGGAGTTTTTGTTTTCGTATTTAATGAAGCTTAAGGTATTCTTCATCAAACCAAGGTATGTTTTTCTGTTGTTTCTTCTCACCTACACGTTCCTTCGCTGCGCTCTCAATTGTTTCACGAATTGCCTCCCACATCTTACTTACATCCATTTCATTATTATTATCATCATTATTGTTACTCGAGTGTGCTAGGATTTCGAACCTATTTGAGAATTCGAATTGGTAACATGCTTTTATGCTCGGATTATTTCATCGCTTAACTTCGAATTTCAGTTGTTTTGACCCCTTGTTTTTTCTCTGTTCGCGATGCATAACTTTTCCCTTACTTTGTGATCACTAACTGATGGTCGGTGTCACTTTCCGCTCCTCTGTAAGGCCTAACATCCATTATGTTGGTGTATCTTCGTCTATCGACTAATACGTGATCGATCTGGTTGAGAGTTTTGCCGTCCGGAGATACCCATCTATATTTGTGTATTTCTTAGTGTTCAAAGTACGTGCTCTTTAAAAGTAGACTTTTCGAAATCGCGAAAGTTATCAGTCTATCTCCATTGTTGTTGGTCTTTTCGTGAAGGCTGTATTTGCCTATAGTAGAATATTAAATTTGAATAATTGACGTAAAACAAAAAGGGCGGGAAAACCCACTTGGATTTAGCCTTAAATTTAAAAACCTAAACGTGTTCAAAATTTCAATACCAGCGCGCTAAGACATTTTGTATGTTATTCCATACACCATAAATTCTTCATCTTTAAAATTCAAATCCGCGATTCAAGTCAAATAGGTAGCTCTACTGCCTTACTGGAGTTAGCAATAGCGATGCCACGACAGGCTTCAGAGATGATAACAAAAGTACACTACGTGATGCGAGACAATGTTGTGACCGTCGCGTCGGCCGGTCGTGTTGCTTGGCTAAGAAAACAATGGAAAGGGTGGCAAAATTTAACTTTCCACCCATAGGATAGTTTCTAGATCCAGGACTGATTGAGTGTAAGAACATTGAGGTAGTTGTGACTTTGCATTGGCTGTGCCGTGCACTAATGCTGCTGCTGAAAGTACCTTTTCAATTGTAAATTCTCCATGGAATGATAAGAGGAACCGTTTTGTAGAAGAAACGAGAAAAGCATGCAACTGTTGTTGTTGTCTCATTTTCAGGATCTCACAATGTTACTTTCATAGTCTGTTGTTAATAACCCTAAACTCTTGCAAAATATTTATTCAGCAGAAACTTTCATGGTGAAAAGCAATGTCTCTCGTTCTGAGGCGTTGGGTTCAGAACGAAAAACAATACTTAAAATCGTGTGTTTTTCTGAGGTTCAGATTATTTTAAATTGTTAAAATGTTCATGTGTACGCTTGTATCAAGTAGTTAGTTCTTACTTGATTAAACGTCTTCCTTGCAGTTCTTGGTAGTTAAAACGTTGTTAAGTTTAAAATTTAAGTGTCCAATTTTGTCCCGTTGTTTTATGTCTAAATTTAAAAAATGTCCCATTTTTTAATATTTTTTTTAAAAAAAAGATCACTCTAAGTTACAACCAACATTTGGCATAAACAATCAACGCAAATGGGACAGCACGTATTCACAGTCAAGCACTTGCACATGTGTTGCTGTATCCAGTGGATGGCAGTACCACTCCCCGATATTGCCGGGAAGCTTCTTTCTCGTAATATGCCGATTACGTCATTGTGGGATATTTGGATTCAAAAAGGAAACATTAGGTCATTATAATTGTTGTCTTTTTACCGTTTCCGGTTCATGTTACTGTACGATCATATATTTATAGAAACAAACCTAAACATTAGAACACTACTAATTTTCCTTATACAATACAAACATAAATCTACATAAAGAGTTATATTTACAACATAAACAAGTAGTGTAATTTCTATAGTGATAATTTCCAGTAGCATGAAGTAAGTGTAATTTCTATAGAATTACTACTAAACTTATACATTAAAACTAGGTATATTTACATGTAATTAACATTCCAATTTAGGACGTCTGATTGCCAGTTGCAGCGATAAATTAGGTCTTACAATTTCTAAAAAAACTGTCGTTATGTAACGACTGAGAAGCATTATTAAAGATACTTTATTATTGAGAATAGTGTTGTTAATTGTGTAGGCTCTGTTGACCAAAGGCAACAATACTAAGTAAAGATAGTGTTTCGTCTCATGTCTCCTTTGTGTGTGTGTGAAAAAGAAGAAAATTAAGAATTATAGATATTAGTGCAAAGTCCAGTTTTTTTTCTTCCGTTGAGAAAATGGATCTGTACCGCAAGTCAAAACTAAGACTTTTCGTACTTTCTTGTGATACAGGATTTTGGAAGCTAGAACATTCCTAACCCATTCAACAGAACATATTTGAATGTATTATCCACGAGCGTATACTGTGGACTATCTAGACTACCAAAGCAGCCTAAGCTTGTAAACGAATATTGTACTCTGTGCGAGTAATATTAAATTATATGAAAATCAAGCAAGTCCGAACAAAAAATGTTTACAAAATCACAATTTTTAGGAGAATTTTCCAACCTTGTCTATAGCTTCGGTACTTTTTACTGCAAAACCTACCTCACAACCTAACTTGTTTGTGGGAAACTTTCGGAGAATGCATTTTTTGAAGTCGGTGACTGTCTATAGAATTCTTCACATCAAGTGCAACTGACGAGAGACTCTGTCGTTTTCAGTATAGCCAAATAGAGGCCACTTAAATTTATTAATCAGTTCGTACTGGTACCTAGCAACAAGTCAAAGGCTATTGATGAGAATGTAATAGTTTAATAGAAATATATATTAACATGTAATCGTCCAGTAATTAAGAAAATAAAATAAATTCATATGAGAGGTAAAGTTAATACGTCGATTATTTGCTTTTTAATGTGTATACAAGGATAGTTTGCAATTGTGGTAGCCAGGCCGTGTCGAGTTAACGTGGACCAGATACAGGGATGGAAATTGTAATGCGATTACCGTAATTTTATCGCCTCTACGGTGTAAACTTCATTCCTGTACGAAAATGAAGTTGTTCGACTCGGTAATTTTTGGCCATTTTGTTGACAGAAAAGGACATCCTTATTTTATTAATAAGGGATAAAATGCGAATATTTTTTGACCATGTTGTTGGGAAATTGACAAATAAGGAGATACGAATGGACTTTAAGTACATATAATTATCCCGTATTCATAGGTAAATGCAACTTTTTTCTTTATATGATTACTTCATACATTTATAGGGTGAGTGTTTGAGAGTTTTATCATTGTTTCCTTTATCGCTCAGTATTCTCAATTTATATTCATGACTATTCTCAATTTATAGGGCCAATTCTGTGGGAATATTCTTTCGCTTCAATGTTTAGTTATTCTCTTCTCGAGTTGAAGCAAGGCACTCGTCTTAATAACAAACCATTATTAAATTTCGCGCATGAGTCCTGATTACGGCAGTGTAAATTTTTCTGTGACAAATTTTCAACTTCACCTATCTTACCTTGTGATTAAGGAATAACATCAAACCTTGATTCATAGCATAACCTGTTTGTTCTTTTTCCGTAAGCGAAAACTGTTTCAAGTATGAATTAAGGAACTTTCTAAGGTACACATATATACTAGAGTATATGTGTACTCTGTATTCTCCCTCTTATAGTCCGCTGTCAAATGTACAAAAATAGGCTTTCGTGGGGTCCTTCATAATGTAAGTGTGAGAGTGGTCTCAATCTCCTTGTTTGTTCACGAAGAAACATAATTTCTATGTTGGCACTCTCGAAAATAATGCGTTTGACTTCTGCATTCGAAAAAACAAAATGGCTGCTACCACAAACACTTTTAGGTAGGTTTCGTAGAATTCATTTTTAACTCCGTTTGAGATAGAGATACGAAATTTGACATAAAAGTGTATTATCAAGAATAGTTGAGGAAAATATTACATTTATTAAAAAAAGTCGCCATTTTGAATCCAAAATGGAGGTCAAACCCATTGTTGTATAGAATACACAGCCAAAATGGATGGAGATAGAAAAATGAAATTTGGTATGACGATACATCATGACTAGTAGGGCTAGGTTACGAAAATATTACAAAATATCTCCAAAGATGACATATTGGATCCAAAATGGCGACCCTCAAAAGTTCATTTTCCATACCGTATGAGCCAAAGATACGAAATTTAGCATAAAGGTGTATTATCAAGAGAATTTTAGAAACATTTAGGTGTTAAAAGTATCCATCAGTCGGGAGTGCAAGTGATTTCGACGCAAAGCTACTGATTACTTCGCCTCGTTTCCAGCTTGCTGACAAAGGGTGATGAGGGTAGGACCCGGCAGTCGCGTTGGCTCCTCAGAACGAAGACGCAGAAGTGTAGACATTTACGTCTTTATTTCACAATGGCTTCAGCACATCCTAAAAACGCCTTCGTGAACAGGCAAAGAGAAGAATAAGAATAAGAGAATGAAGGGAAAGTCAATGAATATATAAATAAGAAAGCGCATATAGTTTTAGTGAATCAATCAGTAACAAAGTAGATAAAATAGTAGTAGAGGAACAGACAAGTATCGTACCGAATATCGCAAGATATCTTGTAATTAAAGGGAGGAACGAAACAGAATGTCGAGGTGGTTTGAAGGGGTCATTATTCAAAAGTACCTTGCTCATGTTGCATTCGACCTTAAAAATATTAAAAAGCTTCGCAACGGCACCCTATTAGTGGAGACGCCTAATGATAAACAAACAAGTGACCTCCTGAAAATAAAGTCCATAGAGCCTTTTGAAGTTAAAGTTGAACCACACCGTCAATTCAACTTTAGACAGGGCGTAATATCTTATTGGGACTTCAAAGAAGTCCCTGAAGCGGAGATTAAGAATGAACTCACCAGTCGATGTAGTTAATGTTAGACGTTTTAAATCCAGAAATAGTGACAAACCTCAATCCACGTAGTCTCTAATTTTGACATTTGTCATGTAACAGCTTCCTCAGGACGTGACGAACTTTTCAGGATGAATTGTCTAGGTGCCAACCGGGATAGTTTTAACTGGTGTTCTTGCTAATACTGTTGAAAACGCACCAGATGGAAGGGTGAGCTGAGACTCTTTCAATTGAAGTTTTCCAACAGCAGACGATATTTTCTCTAGAAACATCAACTCCCGAAGGGGTAATTTACAAATGTAAATTAAATATATTTAAATTTAAGGGTGTTTTTGGGTCTGGGGGGTGTGATTGTCGAGGATATGTTAAAGTTTTCCGGAACTAGCATCACTGTCCCCTCTGCAATGCGAGAAATCTACCTAAAAGAATTTGTGATGGCGGCCATTTGGTTTTCGCGCGCAGTACTCAAACGCTAGTACTGCGTTTTCGAGAATGCCAACATGGAAGATATGTTTCTCCAAGGCCAAACAAAGAGATTGAGACCACTGTAACACTAGCATTATGAAGAAGTCCACGGATGTATATTTGACAGCAGAATTTTTGGTGTCCACCATTTTGGACCCAAGATAATGTCTTTGGAGATATTTTGTAATATTTTCGTAACCTACTAGTCATGATATATGGTTCTAAATTTCGTTTTTCTATCTCCAGCCGTTTACGCACTGTATTCTATACAAAATAGTTTTGGCGTCCATTTTGGATTTAAGATGGCTACTTCTTTTAAATGTTGTATTTTTTTCCTAAACTACTCTTGACAATACACCTTTATGCTAAATTTCTTTTCTTTAGCTCAAACGGTGTAGAAAATGAATTTTTGGTGTTCACCATTTTTAATCCAAGATGGCGTCCTTGGAGACATTTTGTAATGTTTTCGTAACCTACTAGTAATGATGTATCGTCATGCCGAATTTCGTTTTTCTATCTTCAGCCGTTTATGCTGTATATTCTATAAAAAATGGGTTTGGCGGCGATTTTGGATCCAAGATGGCGACTTTTTCAAAATGTAATATTTTCCTCAACTACTCTTCGTAATACACCTTTACGCCGCATTTCGTATCTCTATCTCAAACAGCGTTGAAAATGAATTCTAGGAAACTTACCTAAAAGTATTTGTGATTGCAGCAATTTTGTTTTTTGCGCGCAGTACTCAAACGCATTATTTTGGAGAGTGCAAACATCGTAATTATGTTTCTCCAAGGCCAAGCAAAGAGATTGAGACCACTGTCAGGACTATTACTTGAGGTAGAGGTTGCCCCAGATAATCCAGATAGTACCATAGTTGATATAATAATAATAATAATTCATATAATGTAGTTACATGTTCAAATCTACTGACATTATTTCAACTCCACGTAAAATATACAAGAAAAATATCGTTTACGACGATGTCTTGGCAAATGTTTGTTCAATTGAATATAAGAGTACCTTAAATTAACAACTAAATATTGTCTAATTCACACACTGTTTAACGTATTAAAACGTTTTCAATACATCCTTTTCTATCTTAAAATTGTTAAAACCACTGCGCTCTTGGACTATTAAAGAAGAAAGCTCAAGAAAATTCATACCTAGCAACTTATGTGTCCTCTCTCAAGCAATAGCCGTCACTCAATAAAAAAGTTTCTTTTCCAAGTAGGTGGCGTCTCTAAAGCAGGCTAGTAAATCCTTTTAATTCAGCAAATTCCAGAGTTCATTTTTGTACTAGCTTGGATGATATAAATGTCTTCTTACAGTTTAAATCCCTCAGCCCATATATACAGGGTGTCCTGCTTAGAACTATAACAAATGAAAGTAGCATAACATTTTTACTTACAAAGATAGATTGTCCAAACTTGTTACACACACGCAACAACTCAGAAGTTTTTTTTTTTATACAAATAAAGGAAACTAATGAACTTCTACATGTTCACCTCAAGTTGCGCTGCAAATGTCAAGACAGAATTCCGCCTCAGTCCAAACGTTCGCAAGAATCTGTGGAGTGATGTTGCTTATTGCAACCACAATTCTTTTAAGCAAGTCATTATGACCTTGAACCGGAGTAGAATAAACCTGGACCTTAACAAATCCCCATCAGCAAAAATCACACACAATAGTATCTTGTGATCCTGGGGGCCTTGTTAAAAACTTTGAACCTCTTCCAATTCATCTTCCATTGAAATCGTAGAGGAAGTCTCTGACAACATGAGAAAAATGGCATGAAGCTCTGTCTTGTTGGAGGATGGCTCCGGGTGGAAGTTCTGGTAATGCATATTGCCACACCATAATGTATACGGAAACGTATCTGAACAAGTTTCACAGACTTTAATTCCGCCAGTGATGACAGGCAAAACACCTTCTCCCAATGACCACAAACGGTTGGGCCAACCAAAAAAAAATGTTGGCCAAACGGTTGGGCCAATGTTAGCAACCTGGTTGGCGTGCTGAATGTTTGGCCACTTGGCCCACCGTTTGCCAACGAACGTCAGCCAACGTTGGGCCAACCATGATATTCCTTGAATGGTGTTGGCCCAACGTTGGTTTACTGTTGGCTCGTAGTTGGCAAATTGTTGGCCCAAATAGTGAATGTACGATGGTCGTTTCAAAAGTGTACTGTCTGGCACTGGGTTTCTTTTTCGTCTTCTTTCAGCTGCAGAATATTTGCAGTAGCGAAATAGAAACGGATAAAATCGAGACACGATCAACAGTCGATTCACCAGCTGGTGTTGAACTACAGCATCAGCTAGCCAATGAACTTACGGAGTGTTCCCACCATTCGCTAGACAACGTGAATCTATTGTGGCATAATTCCAAAAGTTTTTTGACTAGCCAAAACTAGTTCAACGGCAGCTAGTGAATCGCATGTGGACCGTGTCTCGATTTTGTCCATTTGCATTCCGTAACTGCAAACATACTTCTAGCTCTGCTGCTGAAAAAATGAAAAAACTTCACAAACGTAAACAAACAAATAACCACATTCTCTATCACAAAACCCTAAAAAATATCATATATTCGAACTACAGACTTTTTAAACAATCCTTCGTATGAAAGTTATAATGAACAAATTAATAAACAAAATTCCTCTAACATTAGAAATAAACTTCCATTACCATAAAATACAATTCTGTAACATTCAAACCAAGCATGGAAGTGGCCGCTACTAAAAAGTATGTAAGGTATACAGGATCCTACTACATCCAGGTAATGAAATTGTTGTAAACAAAATTATTTCTTTTATATTTCTAGATAGGTCTTCTTAATATATAAATATGGTTTATCTGAATTGTTGATATAAGAAAGTGCATACGGTACAAAATGCGATATTGAATGTCTAAAATAAAGTAATTGCAAAACTTTCATACTTTATTAATGCTATTATATGTGACATACAAAGTTAACACAAAGTCGATTATAGTTATTAGCTGCAATACAATTTAAATGTTTAAAATAAAATATATAAAGAAAGGAACTTTTGAAATGCTTCATTACTTGTATCGATATTTCAAATTCAATTTATCATAAGGAAAATTTTATTTTTAGAGTTGCAGGTTTATTATTGAGATCCTGAGCAGCAGTTAATGCTTCAGGTATTCACTTTTTGCAGTCTGGTGACTCGATACATAATACTCCGGCGGCTGCTGAGCCGTCCCAGATGGAGGAGTTCGCTATTTTTCCACAGACGCTCGTGTCAGAAAATATTAATTGTAGGTAATCACAACCCAGTAACTGCAGGCCTGAATACGAACTTTCGTTATTCACGAAACTAATTTTCTGATACGATCATTTGGGGAATATAACTCCTTTGTTCCAAGTGAACTTCCCTACACGAATTAAGCTCTAGCCACAACAAGTGCAAGGTCAGTGGATAGTGAACAATGGTGACATCCCTTTAACTACAACTATCAAGACATTCTCTTCTACACAGTTTCCCCCCATTCAAGCGGCCACACAAATATACGTAACTGACCAGAGATTTAGTCGGTCTGTTTAACACGAACTACAATTGACAGGGTGTGGTGCATTTCAAATAGCTTCGGTTATCGACAAGCGAAACTGCAAATGTCCTCTACAATACTGTTTACGTGACATCATTTCTGAACGCCCGTGTTTTTTGTAATTTTAAATAAGAACACCTGAAAAATATTATTTAAATTCTTGTCAACTAAAATAATGCAAAGTAATGTTACTTATATTGACCGAGTGTGGATCTAAAATCCATCCATTCAAATGAAACAAATTATATCTTATCAATTGTATAGTGTTCATTTCATGAACTGCATTGTATAGTAATGCCAGGTAGCTATTCAAACACTTTTCAATAGAATAGTTCAAGAGTTACGATAATGCACACATTTGTTGTTGACATTATTATCCACATTTGCCCAGGTTATTTGCCCAGGTTAATTGCACATTCATAAGTTCTCACCTGAAATGAAGAATAACTCCGTAGTTAATTCTATATTCAGAAATTGTTCGATATGCATGTTCAATTCAATAATCTGCATACGAATGATAGATTAGGAACCATCTTACGTTTCTTTAAAACAGAACACATACAACTGCTTAACAAAAGATGTCATGCGTTCAAGACTGTATGATTTCGGCCTAAAACGTTTAGTTAGCATATTACTAAATCTGTTAACATTTTACTCATTTATATCTATAACAGTCAACACTAAATTCTTCCCGCCTGCTTCATAACATTTGCAAAAAACAACATCACAGCTATTTTACAGCAGTGACTTCGACTAAAATGCTATAATGGTCGATGGTATATGGCAGCTAATCGCCAGTCTGTCAGAAGAAGTCCTCTCCATTTCGCATCGATAAAATAAACCCTTTAATGCAAATACAGCACTTCCTTTTCCCCAGCACACACTGATTTTGAAGTAGCTATTAAATTTTAATTGTACTAACCTGCCTCAAAAAGATAAAAACTGTAGAATACTCAACAGACTCAACTTCCATGAAACTCCACTTAAATCAGGCGCGTATTAGGAGTTGCATAGAGAGGTTCACGGGTTTACCTGGGTGCCCAAGGTGTGTTTTGGTATGTCATGTTAAATGAATTAAATATTGCCCAACATGTAATAATTTAGCACAAACATTACGTGTACCGTGACAATCTGCTATATAGCTATACGGTGATACCCGGAGTTAGTAGTTACTAAAATAACGGCTATCAAAATTCCTATAACGTTCCACCATCGTGCGCCATCGTTGGGCCGTTGTTGCGCCATCGTTGGTCCAATGTTGGCATACTGTTGTAAATTACAACTGATTGGCCAACCGTTATTTGTAGTTGGGCCATCAGTGATATTTTGTTGTTTATCACAAGATGATTGACAACGATTATCCACAGTTGGTCCAAAATTGGTGGAGCTTTGGCTGCCCAACCCACCATTAGCCTACGATTCCCACCATTATTTGCGGTTGGGCCAACCGTTTGTGCTGATTGGGCTGTTTCTCCGTCCACATGATGACTGGCTAATGGCAGACAAGCGATAAGAGTTTAACAACTTTATTGCTACTGCGCAAGTGCAACTGGTATTTCATAACAAAACTTTCTGAGTTACTCTCTACAGTGGTATAAACGTACCGTCATTCTAATAATTTGTTTCATTATTACATTTTTTATTTTATTATAGTCCTAAGCGTGACACCCTGTATATATATATATATATATATATATATATATATATATATATATATATATATCTGTCACACACACACTCAGGAGGAAATAATATCAGTAGAAAAACTCCTTCGGGGTAAAGGGAAGAGTGACGCAAGAATCATGCTCACAAAAAGTTATATCCATTTTGCGAGTGACTTTGTTTGTGTCACTATGGTGGAACTGTTTCTTTTCTAATAAAATTAATACAAATTAGAGATTTAGTATTCTTCCTTCCCTCATAGTGACACAAACAAAGTCACTCGCAAAATGGATATAACTTTTTTGTGAGCAGAATTCTTGCGTCACTCTTCCCTTTACCCCGAAAGAGTTTTTCTACTGACATTGTAAGGCACCGTATCAGGAAAACGGTAACTCATATTAAAAAAATACACAAAAAATTGCCTTTACGAGGCCCGCAATTGACCCCCAAACCCCCCTGGTAGCAACTATTTTGGGCTAAAGCAAAAAGACAGACAGAATGACAGAGGCCCTTTTCTATCATTTGTGAAAATTCTGTAATTGGGCTAAAAAGGTAATAACTTTTGAACCCCTTCACCGATTGTGACGTGTGATAAACCCTTTGAAAGGTATTGAAGCGTAGGTTACAATCCCGCAAGCCTCTTTCTCCTATATGATCTGGGATCAGTGCTATTATCAGAAATGTGAATTTTGAATTGTATTTCATACCGCTCTAGGGGGTCTCAGGGAGGTCATACCGACCCATTTTTTTTTCTCTCTCTCTCTCTCTGTTTTAGTATGGCAAAGAGCTTTCAAATGCAAGTTCAAGCATCAAAATCAGGGTTGTAGTTTGCTAGATCCGAAATTAGATGTATATATGTGAGTGCCGCTAAGAGAGATATGTGAGTGCCGCCGCTGTATATACGTTTGTTAGCGTCACTCGAATAACTACCGTTCTTCATGGTTAAAAGAATCGCATTTTAGTTTAATGTGTCTACGTAAATACATCAAACATAAAGGACCATTTTGTGCTTGACGGAAACCAATGATTTGCAAAGGAAAGAAATATTTCTACAAAATAGTGATTATTAAATAGCTTGAATGAGTAAAATGGAGTGCTAAATTCTAGAACATGATGGAGATGACGTTCTATTATTATCTGTCTGCAGTCTACGAAACAGCCAAGAAGTAAGCGGTTAACTGCTGAACTAAATGTTTTTGGTCTACACTAGAGCCATCTCCACTGTGTTTAAGAATGAGATTATATAATTCAAACTGACATCCGCTCAGTCTACAAGTCTGCCTCACCTAAGTAAACTTCGCAATTCTTTATTTTCTATTTTTAATATGGCTATTATTATTATTATTATTATTATTATTATTATTATTATTATTATTAGTAATAGTAGTAGTAGTAGTAGTAGTAGTAGTAGTAGTAGTAGTAGTAGTAGTAGTAGTAGTAGTAGTAGTAGTAGTAGTATTACCATTATTATTATTATTTAATACTACATGCACAAATAAAAGAGCGGAATTTTCACCGACACACTTTTACTTTGGAAGGAAAATGTGCTCTTTCTAGATGGAATTCCGATACTTTTGGATATAACTTATTCTTCAAATTTGAAAGAGCGATTTCTTATCTTTTTCGTGCGACTGGGTGAGGACCTTGGATATCGGTCGGAATATTCCGGTTTCAAATCTCCTTGAGATTAAGTTTCTTTACTACTTCTGAATAAATGTTCTCTTTTTCATCTTTTTACATTTTCACCATTTTATTTCACCGTTTTTGTGTTCAAAAAATGAAAAGTTTATCTGAATAGATAAAAATTTACCTAAAAACATATCGTGTCAATGTTCCCATCGAAATGAACTACCATAGAGATCCCATCTTTCCTCGGCAAGCGGAAATTTCTCATCTTTCCTGTGATGAAAATTCACTCTTAAAAGCGGCCGTCTTTTCGTTATCAAAAGATGAAAAACGATCGGAATTCCGCTCATTGAATTTAGTGTATAGGTCTAATAGTAGAAGTAGCAGTAGCAGCAGTATTCATTTTAATTTCATTGTTATCATTAATCTTAGAGATGTCGCTGCCTGACTGCGATAAAGCAGGAAATCTACCAGAGTTTTTAGTTTGGGGTTGGAAGTAGTATTTGCAGATAGATCTTTTATCTTCGATTGACCACAAAATGAAGGTGTGCTCTAGAATTTGTGGTGTGCCTTTTAATAGGGAGGTCTGGAAGATAAAGTATGGATAAAATTAGCGGCCAAAGCCTTAGCCCCAGTGGTACTAGATCTTGAAGCGCAAAAGAGGGCGACTATATTCTGGTTTTCGAAGGGAAATATTATCATAGCAGCAACAAAGGACCACAGCTCAGTTAGTATAACGTTAGCTTGGCATTCGAGAAGTCCTGGGCATGATCCCAGTAACAGCCTATCCTGCCTCAACTTTTTCCGAGGCTTTCCTGAGTCACACCAGGCAAATACCGGGATATTACCTATTGATACCCTGGAAGACTACTTTCCATCAACACTTTCTCCTTCACTCTATGTTGGACTGATCCTGTAATGTTAAAATTCATAAATAAAATTAAAATTCAAGAATCGCCAGAGCAGCAGAATTATCGAAGCTCCGGCGAACACAATAGGAAGGAGATAGTACAATTTCACTGTCAGGAAGAAAATTGGAGCAAAAGCAGTTAAACAGGAAGGACCTGGCAACAACTTGCTAGTGCCCAGGAAATATTAAAAGGTCTGATACAAATCGAGGAATAGTGCACTTCCTCGCTGATAATGGTGAGAAGAAAAGTTTCATCTGATGGATCTCACAAATGCACTCAAGTGTGACTGTAGCACGATTGCACCATGTAGACATCTGAGCATAACCTGGAGTGCCCAGTAACATAATATAGGGACACAAGAAACGGAGAAACTCAGGTCAGTAAGAATTGAGAAAGCAATAAGAAACGATAAATCTTATAAGAGCTCGCAAAGGTTATGTGGAAAAATTTCAGAATATCCTAAAAATAAGTTTCTTTGACCGTAGAATACGAAGCTAAGAAGAAACAGTAGAAGGGAACTCAAGTATAGGAGGAGAAAGCGCCTGATACTTCTTGCTGGTACGGATAGGTAATCGGTAGATTTCGAATTTTTCGAAATTTACATAATAATAATAATAATAAATGCACTTTCAACTTACAGTTAATATTGAATGTTGAAACGCCTTTTTCGTGCAGCATTCTTGCTAGCAAAATCTTCCACTATAATGAATCCTGATTTAAGACGGGATAAGCGTCCACGTATTTGTTTTCTCGGTGAAGAGATGGGATGAGAGTTTTACGCGACTGGGCTTCCACATGCGGAAAGTTGTGTTAAATATTTATGCGCGGAGAATGGCGTTGTTGCAAACTAATAACTGCAAGTTACTACTAACTGATATATATATAAATTTTGCAAGAGTTGCTGCTAAGGCCTCCTGCTGTTACAAGTTTCTACGACAGGATGTTATAAGTTTAACTATCTAACAGTAATCCTAATAAAAAATCTACAAGCGGCAAGCAAATTTTGATATAAAAAATCAAAGATTATATACATTGTATATATTTCAGTAAGTATATGAATAATACAACTGTTGAGACTAATTCCTTCAGGAAAGTGGTTGACCCCCACACCCGAAAGAACGCATGAAAGCAGTGGCGGCGATTGCCGGACAGACGTGGGGGGGGGGGCATAGGTTTGATGGACCTTATAGCCGAATTTTCAAAAGTGAGCTTGCATAAAATTTTGTATACTATTTATAATAAAAGCGGTTTGGCTAATTTATTAATTGTTATATATGTATTTAAATGGTTGAAATCGGTTAACTTGTATATTTGTGAGCGAACTAATACAAATAAATCCTCGTCGTTGCGTTTTTAAATCTGTAATTGTTTATCGAAGTTCAAATTTGCGGTGATAACATCGTGTGATGTAGAAATACATTTTTCATCTTATAAAACTGCTTTTATAAATTTAATTTATGACCTTAAGATTTGGTGTTTGGTTTCATGGGTTATTTGACGCCTGTTTGAACAGCTAAACCGACTGGGTACTTCAAAAATGAAATACACTAAAGAGGAAAAGTGGATTAAGTGTTACAATATATCCATCATTATTACGTACTATCATTACCTCTAATATCATTACCCACGTAGCACACAAAGGTTGAAAATACGTGCATTAAACGTTAATACCGATACGTTATGTTAACGTTGTAAATTTACCGAAATGTCCGCCTGTTCAACGGTTTATTCAACGTTGAGAAGATACGGGTAGTTGGCCAAAAAAAGAGCACGAATGCTGTCTATTGCTATACACACACATTTAGTTTCATTTTATATGTTACTTTTATCACGATATACGGTGCTAATTTTTCAAAAGTAAATAATTCGGCTGCTGCTGTGGGGTTCGAACACAGGAACGTTCTGCATTTCTCGTTGGTAGCTCGACGCGTTGACCACTTATCCAAGAACCCACCTGGAGAGGCTATTACTCTTTTACTGTACCGTTGAAATTAAATTGTCATTGAAATATGGTTTAAAATTCAATCTGTTTTCAATATGCAAATGAAAACATGAAAAATATAGTTATTTTCATTGTATTTCCTTTTAATTATATTGTCTAAACAATTAAATTAGAAATACAAGTGTGAAACGAAATCTAGGACATAGTATGAATGATAGTTGAAAGTACGTCATATTAACTTCGTTTCAATGAAATTTACTGTACCGTTGAAATTAAATTGTCGTTGAAATATAGTTTAAAATTCAATCTGTTTTCAACGTTCACATGAGAACATAAAAATCAGTTTGTGTCATTCAACTACTTTTTGATCATATTTTTTTGACATAACTTTAGTAAGAAATGCACTAAACAAAAATTATACTATAGTTGAAAATAACATGTTGAATACACGTTGTATTAACGTCTTATCAACGCAATGACGTCTTTCTTGAAATATGATTTTAAAATAAACATGTATTTTATACAATGTATTTGCTATATTTTTAATGTTTGTCTTGTTCCAGTTATAATGTAAATAATGTGTTGTGGGCCTCCCAGCACTCCCCCCCCCCCATGGTAGTAGTAAGGGGCTATTCACAGCATACAGTAAACTTCATATATGAAATATGGTATGAAATGTGGTAAATGAGATGTGGTGTGAAGGTGCCTTTGTGCATATACTATACTGTACCTAGGTGCTTTTGATCTTATTGATTGTTTTCTTTTTACAAATACAAGTAAAAGAAATGTCATTTATGTCATAATTACTAAGGTAATAAAAAATGTCATATATACAGCTATATAGATATAGTTGGCAACATTGTACTCAGAAACATCGTAATCAAATAGAAGAAAACTATGTGGTGTCTTAGACACCCAAAGTACATATCAGACAGTATAAAATAGTTTCCGTGAGAAATATTGACATTTTACTTTTGAGTCTCAGAGGTAAATAACGTTACCCAAAAATACCTTGGTAATGCTATGGTTAATAGGACATTAAATGTCTATGTAAATTAGATGTCCAATCAGTATGGCAATATATTATACATATCTTTTCATGTAATCACTTCATTAACAGCAGCCTAGTCAGAATATTAATTGATTTGCAACCTTGAAGCAGAGAGAGAGACAGAAAGAGAGAGAGCGAGAGAGAGAGAGAGAGAGAGAGAGAGCGTAGACGGACCAACCTTTTCAGGGCCCTGGGCAATGACTCATCACGGAGCCCCATGAATTCACATTACCAAAACCCCAATATATGCACAATTGTACATACACGATTACAAATATGTATATGTATTTGTATGCAAAAATATTTTTAACGCAAAATTTCACTTCGCCTGAATGCGATCTCGAAGTTCTATATTTTGTTTCGTAGTATTTTAAATAAAGATAAAATGTCATCAAGTATTCCTGATTAAGAATAAAGAAGTAATCAATTCACTCTTACTTAACTACACATATGACGTAGACATAACATTGAACTATAATTACTATCTAGGATTGATAGTCCACTCATCTCAAACATATGAAAACTTTTCTTTATTGTAAGATCTGTAGTAAACTTCCATAATCTTCTCTCACATAACAATTGTGCTTCTAGACAAATAGATGCTTAGACTTGAACGACTGTTAGATTATATCCCGACATAGGACGGCATGAAGACTATACGCGAGGATGTGTGTACCTACACATCCAGACACTCGGACCTCTCAAGAACAAGTACACTGTTTGTTGTCAAGTAACTTATTGATTAGCAACGGTATAAAAACAATCAACAAGCGAACGAACATTCTAAACTACGGCCGAAAAACAATCGATAAACGTAACTACTGAAAATGGCAGTATTCCCAAGACATGAATAGAATTACCTTAACCACACATAAATTCAACTTACAGCACGAAGATTTTTTATATCGGGAATCCAGGCATTGATTTACTAGAAAGAAGGTTGATGTAATGAAATACAATATTGTATAATTAGGAATCCGAAAATTAGCTTTAACTAAATAAACAAGTATAATTTTACAATCATAAGTCAAGTATTTCTATAGTAGTTAAAAGCTCATTCTGCGACTTTTCTTCTTGTTATAACCTTTAATCAAATGGCCATAATCTAGAGAACAAGGTGTGTAAATATGAAACCGAAATTTATGTACAGAAAAAACAGTGATTGGATGACAATAGTAAGAACTATTTTATTCGAAGTATTGCCCATCGCTAGCGATACATTTCTGCCATCGTTCCGGCAATGTGTGGATACCAGACCAAAAAAACTGTGCCTCTTGTGCTGCAAACCAGTCATCAAGCCATTTTCGTACATTCTCGTAAGATGTGAAGCGCTGGTCAGCAAGTGCGTGCCCAATGGATGCAAATAAGTGAAAATCGGAAGGCGCCAAGTCTGGTGAGTAAACCGCATGCGGAAGGACTTCCCAGCCAAACGTCGCAATCGTTTCCTTGACCGGTTTTGCTGTGTGGGAGGTTACATTATCGTGAAGCACAATCACTTTATGTTGTCTTTGGTCATATTCTGGTCGTTTTTCACCCAAAGCTTGATGCAAATCGATCATTTGTTGTCGGTAACGTTGAGTATAAACGGTTTCGCCAGGTTTCAGCAGTTCATAATAGATCACTCGCTTCTGATCCCACCAAACACAAAGCATTGTCTTCCGTGCATAGCGATTTGGTCTTGCACTCGATGTCGCTGGTTCTCCTGGAGTTACCCATGATCTTTTACGCTTAGTATTCTCGAAATAGATCCACTTTTCGTCATCAGTCACTATTCGATGGAGAAATGATTTCCTTTTGTACCTTGGAGCAGAATTTCGCAAATGGATTTTCGGTTTTCCTGCTGTCGTTCAGTCAATGCATGTGGAACCCATTTCCCCACCTTCTGAATCTTGCCCATGGCTTTTAAACGTATGGAAACTTCTTCTCGTGTCACATTTAATTGATCCGCGAGTTGTTGTTGCGTTTGAGAGTCATCCTCATCCAACAAATATTGCAATTCGCTGTCTGTAAACTTTTTCGGTGGTCTTCCACGTTCTTCGATTCTCACGTCAAAATCGCCACTTTTAAATTTTGTAAACCACATATAGCACTGTGACTTACCAAAAGCATGATCACCGTAAGTTTTGACAAGCATGCGATGCGATTCTGCAGCAGTTTTCTTCAATTGGTAACAAAAAATCAATGCTGTCTGCACATCGTAATTTGTATTTACAAATTGCGCTATGTTCAACGCTATTAAACACTACATTAAGACATGAAACTTGTCTGGTTGTGAGTTGCAAATCGTTATCAACAGTTAAAAAGAAGCAAGTGGCGCCAAGGACGCAGTTTTACGGTAACCACAGTGACAGCTAACGCCGTCTATGCACAAATTCCTATTTCATATTTACACATCTGGTGGATGCAGCGTTGTTTTCTATTGATACAAGAACGGGAGCAGACATGTGGTCTTGAGTCATGGTGTTTCTTAGATAGGTCTTGATCAGCTTCAGCTTAGAAAAGCTCCTCTTGGCAGACGCAACAGCAACGAGAACCGTAGCTATTATTCTCAGTGCAACATAATTTTTCGGGCAGGTTTCGCACAGCCCTATTTTTTACTATGCACTTCCTTCCACAAAAAAAAAAAAAAAAAAAAAATCGGAGAGCTCCTGAAACATGGAATCTACTCAATCAGCTATGAGCAACAAATTTCAATTTGAAAATAAACAAAATACAGTAGACAAACACTAAGGTTGGTAATTTCTTTGCATATGATAAAGAAATACAACTGCAGTGTTATAGGTGACTCCAGGCACCAGACAGGCAATTTGTTGGCAGTGCGGGACTTGGATAGTTGCCCTGTTCGCTCGTACCTAAGGCTGCCACTGAGAGAGAGAGAGAGAGAGAGAGAGAGAGAGAGAGAGAGAGAGAGAG
>JAGDQP010007057.1:45559-69169 GCA_022664845.1 Lepisma saccharinum
GAGAGAGAGAGAGAGAGAGAGAGAGAGAGAGAGAGAGAGAGACTGGCTGGCTGAGGAGAGAGTTTGAGGACCCTCTCCATCCAGGGCTCCGCGACGTCTCCAGTTGTGTGTGAGACCTTAGGAAGTGACTGTGTGAGTGATTCATGTGAAATTAAATGTCGTCGTGAATGACAGCATTCGAACGGGGATGGTGGTGGGTACCCGAAGCATCGAAAATTCGATTTCGGTGGTGGTTCAGGAATTCGGCTTCACACGTTCAACCGTGTCCTGGATCTACCGAGAATGGTTGGGTGAAGGTATCATAATACTCAACAAATACCATATCGGATGTCCAGCCACCCTCAATGACCGAGACCTGCGACAGCTTGGAGCGAATGGTCAACAGAGACAGAAGGGCGGCAGTGCGAGAAATCACGGCCCAATTCAACACTGGCCGCGCTAGAAATATCTCCCAGTGGACAATCTGTCGGAACGTGCGTTCCCTCTGGTATCTGAGCCGTCGCCCTACACGGGTGCCACTGCTACCCCCGCGTCATCGAATATTCCGGCTTTCATTTGCCACCAATCACCTCGGATGGACATTTCAACGGTGGCGTAACGTCAGCTGGTCCGATGAATCACGGTATCAACTATGTCATGCCAATGATAGGCACCGTGTTTGTGGCAAACCCCATGATCCCGCAATCCAAAAGGGCATGATCCAGGACGGAGGGGCATCAGTCATAGTCTGAAGCGCGTTTTTCTGGTATGGAATGGGCCCTTTGGTTTTTCTGGAAGACAAGTTGAATGGTCCGCAGTATCATCAGCTACTGGGAGACCATCTCCACCTGATTTTAGACTTTCAACAACCGGACGACCTTGCGGTCTTTCAAGATAACAATGCGCCTCCACAATGTCGTCCGAGAATGGTTCAAAGAGCATGCAGGTGAGGTCCAGCGACTGAGCTGGCCACCCCAGAGTCCTGATATGAACCCCAACGAGCGTATCTGGAATGCCGTTGAAATCAAGGTCCGTGCTTTGAATTCTACACCCACGTACAGGTTCCAATTAGTTTCCGCTCTGCAGACTGTGTGATGTCAACTACCTCTGGAAGTGTACCAGCAACTTGCAGGCTCACTTCCACGCCGTATGGCTGTAGTCTGCAGAGCCAGAAGTAGCAAACATTATGTACAACTTATTGTTATTATTATTATATATAAAAAAATGAAAACCCTTTTCGATACCTGAGCCAATTACCACTATTCTCACTATTTCTAATGCCTTTCTCATTTCAAGCGAAACAAGATTCTTGCCTTGATTAGCACTGCTTCCATCTCAAAACAATTTATTTTAATTGAAAAGATTAAATAAAATAGAGTGAAAGGAGTGAGATAGTTAAAATTAACTTTAGTTTTGATTGGCGATCTGTCTGCAAAAATTGATATTATAGTAATATAATTGTTAACAAGATATTTGCACGGAGATCAAACATTTGTAATGAAGTCCTATGCTAGTAATTGACATAACATATCAATTGATATCCCTAATAGAACAAGTAGTTTCTTTTTAATACGTGAGTAGTTGTATCTGAAACAGAAATATATTGCTTTTTAAAGACAGGTTACAATGAACTGCATGCGCGTATTTCAGTTTATTTGAAGTATGTTAGCATCACAAGCGTCGTGTTCCGACGGACCATAACATTAAATGAAAAGCGCTTAAAATGTACAGCGCTGTGGGATTGGAATACGTTTGTGCTCCTCAAGCTAATTTTTTGCCACTTACCTCGTCACATTGCAGTTTTCGACTAGTAGCACCCTAAATAATATAATTTAATTACTACATACACACATGTTTTCACGAAACAATATTTGTAAGTATTGCAAAATTTTTAGGATTCCAATATAAGATTATCTCGCACTAAATCGAAAATGATGTCACTAAGGGATCATTGGCTTCACTTTTAACCTTGTAATCAAAGGTCCCAGTTTAGTTACTTTTGCGGGCACATAAAGCCCAGTAAGGTTCCCAGATTTTATTCGTTATAATGAATATTGAATTGGAGAGGGCGAATTAAATGGGGATTTCAACAAACTTCGTTCTAGCAAAAATGTTGTTATAATGACGTTCGTTCTAAAATAATTTTACCTTATAGTTAAAAATCTACTTTGAACGGTATGTCCTGCCTTTATGGCGTTATCTTATCAAGTTGAAGTCAGTGTCAAACTATCATAGATGCTTCTTACCCGGGAGCTTCTGTTGCTATGAATCTACCTCTGGGAAGAAGCCAAATAGACATAATAACAAAACAAATGTAAGTAGATACTTACCTATTTAGATTATACTCATTAACTTCGAGTTTTATGGATGTTGAGTATAGAATTACCGAAACTATTTCCGATGTATTAACGTTAGGCATAAGGAATCTTACAGCATAATCTAATGAATTTTTCATATGCCTAGAATTTGGGTTAAAAATGTCGCATCAAAATTTATAAATAGACTTACTGTAATTATTCTGCAGGATCAACATATATAGGTAAAGCACTAACTAACGGTATTCTTTCATCTCCATCCGCCATATTAGAAGAAGATGAATACTTATTATACAGCACAAATTTAAAATAAGGACGAGGAGATCGAGAAAAAAAAAGGCTTTCAGAGATTTCATTTTAATTATCGATTCAACAAAAAAGACAATACCAGAAGGGTAGAATTAGCCCAGGTATTCGTTTCTTTACCTCCATCTTGTTATCGTAAAAGGAAGTTCAAGTACAGGTTGATATATAATTTTGACTGTTAAGTAAACTCTCAATATTCTCTGACATTCTTTGAAATACTTTTTCTGTCCGTCAGTGAGGAAAGGGTACAGGTGGAAGACACTTTTATACACAATTAGAAATCAAATTTTGTTACGTGTCGAGATCATATAATAGCACAAAACCTTACATAATACCTAAACGAAGAACGCATGTTTAACAAAAATGCGTGACACGGATGTTTGTTATTTCCCAGCTGTGAATTCTAACTTCGTTTTGTTTATGTACTTCCTGGAATTTGCGTTATTTTTATCAGAAGAGAAGAATAGTATATTGTGGTATATCCTACTTGCCATTTTCAACTCGTTTGGTAGCAAAGTCGCTGTTGAAAACGTCGCCCAATGCAGACTTTCTACTGTTGGTTTATAGTGATACGGAAGTATTCTTATATAAGGTAAACAATGGATTAATTAAGTATTAAAACGAAGAGAATATTTCTTCTCACGATGCTTATTCTAGATTCTCCCATTCTGACTTAATTGATTGTCACCTCCTTGAACTAAATATTTTGAATACTTGGAGTTGTCTACTTAATTTGAGTGTCCTCCACAAAGACAGAAAATGAAGGAGTCAATGCAAGAAGGGACTTTTTTTCATTTTGCTGACTTTACAGGAGAAAGAAAAAAGCTATTTTAAAAACTGAGATTTCCTGATAAAATAATATTTTCTGATAGGTGCTCATGTGAATATTTCGAATGGAACATTTCATGATTATCTTAGTTGGTAGTCCCTGTGCACATCTTTTTCTTTTGGATAAAGTCCCTTTCTGCTACAAAATATTAAACTTGTTTTCGAAGTGATTGCTTTTTTTCAAACAATGGGTTTATTTTAAAGAAAACCATGAGTTTTATGTGGACACATTAGTTTTTTTGTACTCATAAACCCAAAACGTTCACTCGTAATCTGAAAGGTCACGTTCGGTGAGAATCTACGTCACTTCCAGATTGTTCTTCTTCACCAGATGGTTTGTACTCACTCCCAGAACTATGCTGAGAGACAGTATCACTTGAAGAGCATCAGCATTACATAACCATAAGTAGCATTAAAGCAAACTGTTTAGCTCCAATAACTTCCTAAAATGGTGTTCAACTTCGGGCCAAAAAGACTCAAAAGCATATTGCTAAATAGGCGTAATGGTTAGGAATTGGAATCTGCAAGAGTTACAGTGACAACCATGACTTTTTTTTTTCATTTTTTAATAATTAACTAGTCAAGTATTCTTACATACCTCCAACATTACGCGTATAAATTAATTTACCGTTATTTAGGCCTCGTTGATCGAAGTTTTCCACATTTTCTCGTGTATAAAGGGTCTCAATATATTAGGATAATCTCCTGTGTGAAAGGGTAAACTGATATTGTTTCGTTTCTTGAACCTAACATAGGATTCAGAATTGATATTTAAAAGGCATTAAGTTCAATTGAAGAGTATAAATGCAAAAAAACACGGTAAATCATTTTTTTTAATGAGTTGTCGCTATCATTGCCTAATAAACAGAAAACTACAATATTTTGTGCAGAAAAAGCTATAACCGTTAGTTTATAGGATGAAAAACTATTTCATTTGGTGCAAAACAAGTTATATCCAAAAGAAGAGTTTGGTGCAAAATAAGTCATATCCATCTTAATTATGTTTACTTATATCTGTGCATCGTGTGGTACTTTTTTTTTACTTTTGACGGGCAATGTAAGAGTGGATGTGGATAGAGAAGTGCTGTAAGTTATTTGAATTAGAAAAGAAATGGAAAATACAGTTGACATGATGATAGTTGCAGAAGGAAGGTTGGTTTCCAGGAAGAAATAGCGCAATGAAATGTATCGGGAAAGGAAAAAGCAAAGGTATAGTGATTCATTTACTTCTTTTACTTGAGTACTCCTTTACCTATCCTAATCTTACAACATGTTGGAAACAATTGACAGAGGACGTATTTCAATGTTATTCGGGCGTAGTTTACGATACATTCGTTCTTAGGAAACTATTCTTCATCCAGAACAAAACTACATTATTTTCAGGTAACATTTTGACTGCGCTTATTTACTCTATAGCAGTGCTAGATTTAGCTATTTGTGGAGTCTTGGCTATTTAATCTGTTAGGACCCCTGTTGCATGTCCCTTGTGGCCGTAAGCTTAACTGATTAACTTTGGCGGGACCCCAGAAGTAGTGGTGCTCTAGACTGTACCCCTCTTGGCCCCTCTCCTAATTCTGAAATACAGATTTTTACACATATGTAAACTACTTAATGCCATTTAAACAGTAAAAAGTATTATTTTTTTGAAAAAAAGAATCTGTGCAACGACATATTAATAAAAGTTTTAGTGGAGCCATTTCACTTCAGTGAGAGTGGTTCTTCTATTTCACTTTCTAAAGGAGGATGCGATCATTTGTTTCTGCTCGTGCACCAAGAAACTCTTGGAGGCCGATGCCAGAGCTCAAAGCAAGAGATAGGCCTATGCATAATCTTTTTGAAATGAGTCAACTGAATGCCAGAGTAGATCGAACACTTGGCTTCTACGAGGAACTACGATAATCACAAATTACTGAAAAATATGATGTACCACACTAGGACACTAATTGTGTTGATCTGGAACACATAATTCAAATTTAATATATAATCTCATCACGATTAAGTGAAAAGCACGATTAATCTCATCACGATTAAGCAAAGAGACAACAGAGTCTGTTCAAATCAAGTTATATCCGTTTTTTTTTTTTAAATCAAATAATTTAATGATAGAAGAATATTAAAGTTCATTGGATGAAAAAGCATCCTTGTGAAATTGGCTGTAAATACACTGTGTGAAACATTTTGGTCATTTCTGAAAATTAAATTTTAGGGATATAACTTGTTTTGCATTTTAGCTCTTCAATTAACGTCCCTTCCCCTCTGAACGTAATTTCAATCTATATGAAAATTATAAAAGATAAGAATATCTGTATCCTGTCTGTCTATAGAAGATAATTATTGTTTCATTAGTGGACATTTAAGCTTATCTGTCGATTATATGTAACTGACTAGAAACATTTTCGTGTTACGAATCTGGAAGCATTGAAAGATAAAATCTCAGTGCCAAAGTTTGACAATTGAAATTGAAAATTTTGAGGCTAGGCAGTACTTTAGAGAATTATTTTGACATTATTTTCAATTTTATGAAGTTGCTTAGCACCATTAAACTTAGCACCAACATTACCACTTCCAAGATAGTATAATGCGTACATTTATCCATATTTGTATATTTCAGAGAAAAAATAATATACTCCCTTCTTATGTTTCTGACTTTGCTTGGCTCCCAAAATTACTAACAAAACTTGGCAGTTGGTATAGGACAAGACGTGCTTCAAATAGTTAGCTTAATTTGAAACTGTCTAAGAGCTAAGTACTTGATAGTAATATGTACATATATTATTGCATATCTAACAGTCATAATATATTATCTTAATATATAATAACAGTGTAAGAACGAAAATATTTCATAGAGTATTCAAGACAAGAAAGCACAGAGACACTTTGCAAAGTTGTTTGTCTTGCAATGTTCGGTTCCTCTAGTTTACTTTCTCTAGTTACCAACTCAGAATGATTTGTCGGCAATGACAAATATTTTGAAAAAGAAAGGCAAATGGACACATTTAATATATATTGAAAATCAGTTATGAACGTAAAAACCGCCTACGTATTATTTAGATTGTAAATACCTGTTTGTCTCTATAAGCCAAAGATGTGTATGATTTATAACATAAAGTTCTTTGGATCTGCGTTACTATTATTGTAAAAAAGATGATTAGGTAAGCATAATCATGTGAACTAAAGTAAATATTTCATCTACACATACATAGTTTATATATTTTCTGATTCTTTTGTATCTTCCACAGAAAGCCTTAACGTAGGTGTAGAAACTGGGATACTCAGATATTCTACTTCTTTGTTGTGTACCAGACGTAGGAGAAACATATTGCAGGAATTATTTAACATATTGGAATAGGTAAGATCGAAGTGGCATAATCTCAAGTGCAAGGAATATGCAGTAAATAGGTCAAATGTAAATTATTGTTCAATTGTAAGTAGTCAAGATTTGGCGTCTGTCTATTTTTGTTTAACAACGACTGCCCTTTTTGTCGGTATTCATATCGTTAAACTTTATAGCAGTGTTGGTATTAAGTTTTGAGAAAAAGTTTGTTAAACGATAGGTAAACTATAAACAGCTCCCTATATTTACTGTCGTTAGTACAATATCCAATTTAAAACATGGAAACAATTTAAATATTGGGTTGAAAAAAAATATTTTGGTACCTAATGTGAATCCAGTTTTGTAAAAATTCCATTGTTACTTCCGTTTTGTCCTTGTTTTATATAGAGTGATCACTTGACCAGACATACTCTTTTTAAGAGTATTATACTCTTCTAGGAGTTCAAATACTCTTTACTCTTTTCTAACAGAAAATATCTCTAATTATACTCTTTTCCGAATTGTTATAACTTTTAACAAATGTTCTCATAGAATGCCTTGTAATTGGTGACGCAGGGGAAACACCTGATAAATCTATATTCTCTGTTTTGTCAGGAGACTAAATTGAAAGTTTGAAGACTCAATATTTTATTTTCTTAAGTTATTTTCTTTATTTTTACTTGAAATGGTAAAGTATAATAAGGAGAAACATTACTATTTAAGTTCTGTACATTTCTCTAAGGGATATAACAATATGCCCATTTTTATACGCCTTATACTGGTATTAACTCGCTCTGGAAGTTTCTCTGGTACAAATCTTGTAATTGATTTTTAACTCACTTCCCATCATCCAATTTCTTTGAAATGTTGTAAACTTGCTTGCTTCCGATGACACTACAATATTCACTCATTACATATACACAGGATAATACAGTTAACTGTAGTTAATTCATTAATAAAATAATTGGAAATTATACTTAAATGCACGCAACGCCGCATCTATTTGTGACATTTGAGTTGCCTATCTCACAGGCAGTTTAATAATCATCTATCATCTATTATACGAAAAACAAAAAGGATTTTTGAAAAAATACTGTTTATTAAGATGCTCTATAAAGTAAAAAATAATAAATTGAATTAATCTTATGAATCGGAAAATAAAAGCGTGGGTGCTCTTGCTTACCTTATCATACAATCATAATATCTAAGAACATCCACGCTTTTATTTTCCGATTCATAAGATTAATTCAGTTTATTATTTTTTACCATTTAGTGCAACTTAATAAAGCGTATGTTTGAAAAATCCTCTTATAATTATTTTTTAAATATCAATACACCTTATACAGATGAAGAATCTGACAAATCCATGGCGACTTCTTCTATTAGATTACAAACATGTGCCATTAATTGGTCTCCACTTACATGAGTGACACCCGTGAGGGATAACGCTAGCTTTCTTATAATTAAGAGGTACCGGGTTCGATTCCCGGTGGGGACACAAGTGTTTCGGAGTCCACGTTAATTTGTAGCTTCGTCCTTTGCTATTGCCTTCGTCATCTTCATCTGATGGAAGGCAATAGCAAACTACCATAGGTTTACATTGTCCATGGATCTTCAGGGAGAACATCCATCATCATCCATTTCAACAGTCTCCTGGTTAATGTGATTGTAGTCTTAAACGTTTCGTGGCATCACTAACACGACCAATCTTCTTTCTCTTCTTGGTAAACGTCTCCGAAGGCATATTTTATTGTTGAACAGAAGAGTCACTCTCTCCTATGACCATACTTAGATACAAGTAGGTGGAAATTCTTTCAAAATTCATTCCAAGGACAAACTAAAGACAACCAAATCAATCCTAACAATGACTGTGACAAAAACAACAATTGGCTGTTCCTACAATCATACATATTCAGGTCAAATAACAAAGACACAATAATTTTTTTCACTAGCTTCATTGTACTTATCAGAATATTCTCCTATTTTTGCGTTGACTTGTAAGCTTTCCCCCCTGTGTACGGTTTTAAAAAAACGGAAGAATCTCTTGACTTGCCAGGATGCTGTCCAGTTCCATTCAGTCATCTAAAATTACACTACGTAAACTATAAATGACAAAAAAAAAAAAAAAAAAAAAAAAAAAAAAAACGAAAATTTGTAATTTTTGACATCAGATTTTCTCCATCTAGTCCTCAACTTCTAAAATCGAAATTCATTATACCAGATGTTTAGTTAACCGTTAATCTACTTGTAAAAGAGGAACTCATTTACTACTTGTTACTTCCGAAACTTATAAAAGAAGGGAGTATAAAAAAGGAATATACAAGAACTATCTTCAACATATTTTATTCTGAAGTGGTCACATTCAGTATTTTATAAATATCTCAGGAGTTTATTTGAAGATACATACCAATATATCTTGTATGTATCGACTTATCCCACAAGTAATGTCGTACGTGCGATGGCAGCTGCAATGACGCCATCTGACGAGCGAATAGTACAATGGACAAAAAGGGGCCATAGCTTAGTCATATGGACTCTTGATTTTGCAGAAGTGTGTAAAATGAAAACGGTTTTGGAAGTGTGGCTTGTGTTTAATCATGGCAGTTAGGAGGACCAAATACGGGATGCCATGCTGTATGAATTTCACCAGGGAAATAAAAAAAAATACCAGCGGCACGAAATATCAATGTAGTATATGGTCATGGTGCTGTGGATGTGCGAAAGTGCCTGAGGTGGTTCCAGAGGTTTCGGTCTGGGGACAACAACCTCATTGATAAAACACGAGAAGGTAGACCTGTGTAGTTGGATAACGTTGAACTGCGAGCAGCGGTGGAGGCAAATCCAATCCAAACTGTTGAAGAACTAGCCAGCGAACCCCATGTCACCCATTGAATCATTCGTCGTCATCTCCAGGCAGGATCTTGAGTGCGGATGGAAACTAAAAACATGGTAGCGCATGCGCTAACGTCCCAACAGAAGCAACAGCGAGTTGATATCTGCAGCTCCCTGCTCACCCGTCATAGGCGTAAACTATTTCTGGGCATAATGGTGTAAGGGGATGAAATGTGGGTTCTCTAATATAACATAAAGGGGGAACTGCAGGAACTGTGTTAAAACAAGATATTCACCTCTGCAAAGTAGTGTTGAGCGTTTGGTGGGATATCCGTAGGATAATCCATTTTTAGCTCTTGTCACGTAACTAGACCATCAATTCAAACATCTACTGTCAGTAGCTTGAACGCCTAAGGACTGCATTGCTTTTTAGAAACGTCCTGCTCTGGTTAATTGCAAGGGTATGCTGATGCACGGTGACAACGCGCGCCCACATACGGCAAGAAGAACTTGTGCTAAGATCGAGGAATGTGACTGACACAAACTCCCCCACTTTGCGTTCTCAACAAATCTTGCAACAACATACTACTGTCTTTTTTTTTTTGCAATCTGCAAAACCACCTTCCCAGGAGAACGCCGCAAAATGAGGATAACGTGCGACGAACATTGACCCAGTTCTTTCCCTCCAAAACCGGATTCAAGAACTGGTTGACATGTGGCAGAGTGTTGTGGATTCCGATTAAGATTTTTTTTCTGACTAACAGTAGTGTTGCAGATAAGTTATCGTCCTTTTCTTACCGGTGCAACGCACGGCATTACTTATGGGGTAAGCCGATATCAACAAAATAAAGCATTTTCACCTAAAAATCATGGCATTTATCGTCACGCATTTGCTTTTTACCGAATAGGTATTAGGGAACTTTTCTCTGGGATTATTTTGGTTACTTTTCTGAGGGTGGTGGCTTTTGAGGTGTGTTTGATGTTACAGTATGTAATATCCATAAAATTATTATCACTGTACATATTGTTTTGTTACAAATCCAAATTTTATTTCTGCAAAATATGAGCGCTACATTTTTATCTAAATACAATAAACCTTCTTGAGACATGAGATATTGAAGGTCCTTCCCTCCTCTTCATATGTTGGATTCTAGATATGTGATATTCTTGATATTAAAAAAAGAACCAACATTTATTTGAATTACCGCCTTTTAAATCAATGAGAACCTTAGAAATGTATAAAGTATGTAGATATGTAGATTGTCTACCAGAATTGATTGGGATGTCATACACTGCAGTATTAATGTTATTAGAGACCTGCTGCGCTATGAGTGACTGTCACTCAAGGAATTTTGTTTCGCATAATAATGCTAAATTCATTTTCACATTCTCCCAGGAATCGCAGTTGACTGGTCGAGAGTAAGGATTAATATATAAAATATATACCTGGATATATATCTGCACACTTCTACGTAGAAACTAACAGTAAAACTTTCCGAGGACAATTTCTGAATTCACAACTCAATTTTAATTATTAAACGTGAGTAGATCGCCACCACAAATGCATACTAGGAAATGATTCAATTAAAAACTTCGAAGTTTTCAGAGCACTACATAGCATCCCACGTCTCCAAGTACTTGTAGCATAGACTACTAGTCTATGCTTTTAGCAAACCTCTAGGAGGATACAAACAGGGATAAAACAGCTAGGTGCTGACGTCTTCGATATTGACCACCTACTTCTGCTTCTGGAATCTGTCTAAGCCCTGAACATCAAAATACTACTCTGATATGTTGAAATGTATACGGTACAATGTCCATATATAATGTACATACGCTACCATTGTCCTCAAAACATATTTGTTACACTGGGAAATATAGTTTGAGCAGAAATATTATTTCAAGTTAAAGGTGATAAATGATCACGTGTTCTAAAACTCGCGCCCATGGATATTATCATGTTATTGCTTGTCAAGTTCAAAGGCAAAAATATTCCGGAATATTTTCCTCCGATGCATGGTTTTTGATCAGTTATGGACGAAAAGTTGGTAAGATACTTTCACACTGTAATGGTTATAACTCATTCGACAGGCAAAAATGTTTCAAGTGGTGTGGATGTAGGTGGATCTATGGAGAACGTGCCTGCAAGCCTTCATTTCTGAACTTGATCCTTCTACCAAGAAGTGAACTATTATTTGCCAGTCAGTTAACTTGCCCCTTCTTTATAGCTAAGAATGTTAACTCGTCAAACAGAAACATAGTTCACGTCTGAAAGGTTGTAGACGAATACCATGGACATACCTATACCTTGACGCTGGCTGAAATTTTTATCTGTGTAAAAACAAGATTTATATTATGTTACGGGGCTGTCAGTTTATCACACTTTCACTTTTGTTTTCAAATTATGTATTCAAGGACGATTTACCAAACACTATTTTCACCTTAGAATTTGAAAGAAAAAAATGTTGTAACGTCTATGGGCTCGAGTTTTAGAACATCCGATATATAGCTACAATAGCATCTGTTGAGTCATTCATTGATGTATTTCGAAAAGTTATTTTTTGTTTTACTGTTTAGTTAGGTTCCTGAAGAATGTCTGAAATTTCAAATACTAAGAATATAAAACATACTTCATGAAACTTTATTTGGATTTGAATTTTATTTAAGACTTTAGGCATATTTGGCTCATGTTCTATTGATCATGAGAGAATTGATAGAATGAAGAAACTCAGAGGAAACTAGAGATCCCAGAAAACCCATGCACACGTTATTTGTCCACGTCACAGCCCATATGGTATGAGCAGTAATCGAACCAAGGACCTCAAAAAAGAGGTGACCGCTTTACCATTGGATCATCGTGGCCCATGATACTTCATCCATTTACATATGCTTCTCATGCTAATTCGCGAGAGAGAATTTCCGTCTTCATTCCCTTCAATGCGAATGAACTTTCGATAAGTAACTAAATTAAATGATTAATGAATAACATAACCGAGGAGCCGTGGCTCAGTGGTAGAACGTTAGCTTAGCATTCAGGAGGTCGTAGGTTCAATACCTCCTCCCGACCAACATAACTGCAGCTTTTCCTGTTTTTTCTCAGTCAAACTAGGCAAATACAAGGATGGTGCCTTTAACTTAGGTTCTGGATGACACCTTCCCACATATTTCTCCTACCAAATCCCGGTTTGAGTCGTGGATGCCTGAAAGCCATAAATAAAATTCAAAGTATTAAATAACAAAAAATAGAACCACAATGAACAAAGAGAAGAGGTTGTTTGGTGCAGTTTCATCATTACACCTCCCTTGGCGCTGGAATAAAGCTGATTTTATTTTGATCTTCGTGAGTGGAATCATTAGGAAAAAAAAATACTGGCAGTCCATCTGAGTAATCGGAATTCCATAATATAACATAGTTTTAACTTGTTACTGTAAACCGGTATAGGAGACAATTGTAGTCCTAGAAAAATACAGTACGTTAAAAGTAAGAATTAAGTTTGAGTTTTATCATTCTAATATGTGTAAACGAGAACAGAAATCTTCATTTGATGCTAAAATGTTTTCATTTAATTTTGTATTGATCGTTGCAGAATACAAAGGAGTAAAACTATCGATGAAGATGTCTTGTCTGAAAGATATCTTGGAGCTCCTACATTGTCCATCCTGCCATACAGTGCACAGCTCAAAGGTATTCATGTGTGAGATGGGTCATGATATTTGTATGAGATGTAAAAAGAAGAATTCCCGTTGCAACATCTGTCATAATAAGATAACCCCTACCAGGAATCTCAGTTTGGAATGTATTCTTGCTAACACTTCTGGCAACAAGACATGTACAATTGATGACTGTGAAGAACAAGTGAACAACCATCATCTTCTAAATCACTTGAAAACAAGACATGATTTTCCCCTTGGTCGAATTTCAGTATCAGGAAATGGTACTACTACGTGGATGTGGAGTTTTCCGAACAATGTAAGCCATCAGTTTGTTTCGAGGATTCTTGTAATTTCCAGTTCTGATGTATTTCTTCTTAGACAATTAGAAGTTAAAGCTGACAGTAAAATCTATGTATGTCAGGGAATTAATCATGGATATTCCACGAACAAATTTTCTCGTTACAAAATTACTTTTAGAGATGACTCCAAAACGGAAATTACATTTTCTGGGATCGTAGAGCCACTAGATATTACATATAATGAACTTCTTGAAAGAGGAAACTTTTTGACTGTATGTGGTAATAGGAAGTTATCAGAACTGATCGTTTGTTTCGAACCGGATATGAAAGAATCAGAATTTACATGCAAAGATAGAAATAATATAAAATTGTCCAAGTTGATCATGCTATTTTTGTTCTTTGCTCTGCTAATAACTTTCGGTGGTCACTTGTCAGTTTAAATTTACTTCAAACCAATTGTTAATTCCTTCCTAGTTACTTTTATCTTATATTTGTAAAAGGAACAGCTTAGAATCCAAACAGTATTGTACATACTGTTATTTTGAGTTACATATCCGGGTTCCTCTTTCAATAGAAGTTCGAGAATCGCCAGTCAGTATATGAAAGGGTTCTGTACCAGAGCGGACAAACTCACATAGTTAATAAGGATGCAATTACTATTTTCTCTTAGCCATCTTACATCCTTGTTGACTGTTTGAGTTGGTTACTGTCAGCATTCAGTTCATCATATAACCATGCTGTTTAACATGTAATAAAATGTGTGTTGTTAAAGCTAAACTACAGATGATAATTATAATTTTTCGCAAAGTTTTAGACGGACATGTGGCTCATTTCAGTTCCCTGCTACACATTAAAATTGTGTATATTATGTTGAAGAATTACACAAATATTTTCCAAGAATCAAGTAAGTATATATATATATATATATTTCTTAATAATTATATGTTCGTATATGTATTAATTCATGTAACATGTTTCAATAGCCCGAAAGTGTATGTAGCTAAGAACCAGAACAACTCTAAATATACTTGTTTCATATTAAATAGGTACCTCTTTTATTGATCAGTTTTCCTTTTCAGGATTACTGCAATTCCTAAAGTGGTGAATTCCCTTACGCGGACTTCCCACACAGTTGCAATTGCAGCTAAAGTAGAAACTTTTCTCCTGGCTGTTTCTGGGCTCCACTGGTGTTTCCTGCGGTAGTAGATTATATCTTTCTCGAAGATTCCTATCCTGGTTGCAAGCCCGTTGGATCCAAAAAGAAGCATGGTTTCTTTCCCTTCTAGGTCACCCGAATATGTTCTTAGAGGCATGGGTTCAACTATCTTCGATGTGATTACCTGTACAAAAGTAATCTACATACGCCTAGATTACGTCCATCGATAAGTACGAAATTAGTATGCATCAGCATAACTGTGAGTCACAGTCTTATAAAACCAGGAATTTTATCTGGATATCGTCATATCGGACTTGACCTTTCATCAACGATATCCTGGATCTGTACACAGAGCAAACATAATACAATACAAGAACTACTGTACGATTCAATTTTTAAGAATGTACACTGTTCTTAAATTTGATTATTTTAATATAGAGATGTTCAAATATGCCAGAAAATGTAAATGTATTATATATTTGTGCCACTTGAACAAACCTCTCATAAGATCTGGTTTAACACGCGGTTTTCACACGATCTTTAGTGTGGAATTCCAACTGGACTTTACTCTACATGTATTGCTCGTATATATGGACAGCACGAAGTACAAATTTCGTCCAACAAATATATCAGCGAAAAGCATCTACTACATGAAATCTACTACAAACCTAGAAAAGTTCCAATCAATTTTAAAAAAACTCAACCGAATTTTCAGTTAAAAAGAAAACTTTTTGTCCATTGAAGGTTTGAAAATAAACGAGATTTGCCTCAGGGTAAAAATACTGACTAAGGGCCGGTTCCTCCAACGTCGATTAAATATAGCTTAACCATCCGACAACTAACCGTGCGTTAAATTTTTAATCGTCCGTTAAACTTTTTCCATTTCACCAACGTTAACATTACAAATTTAACAAACCGTTTACAATCGGCCCGTTAAGTGAAGAAACCACTTGATTTCTAAATTTCTCATAAGCTAAACGAATTCTGATTGGTAGAGTGAAAAGTTGTGTACGCCTGACAAATGAACCTCGTATCCGCAAGCAATGGGTTGCTGGCACTTGTTCGTGTGTGTATGTATATATTTAAATGATCTCCAAATAAATGCCAATAAAACAATATTACAACCCGTAACAGTAAACAAGGCAAGAATCTTATCCTCTCCCGACTTCCGGAAGCAAGTTTCAGTATATATATCTTTTCGACACACTAGAGGAATAGAAACAGATGAGTTGAAAAATGTTTCTTATGTATGAATATGTTAATATATATTGTTTTTACTTTCGTTTATATAGCTAATTGCAGTGCTCAAAAGGTTGAAGCCCTTCATTCTTATAAATACAGACAGGATTAGCCAGTTTGCACCTATTTCATGGAAGTAATACTTTATGTTAGCTACTTCTGTTGTGTGGCGTCAAATGTAGTTCCAATGTTATTATTTTCAGAATTTCGGATGCATGCAAGTATAATGAAATAAAGTCAAGCAACGGGGTGGCTCATGGAACAAGTTCAGTTTAGGTCACCCAGCTACTGAGCAATACGTATGCTTTATACCACTCATTCACTTGCAAATAATTTACTTATAGACACTTCTGTAAATACCTAGCGGTAGACAGCAACCCAAATTCAATTTCGAAAAGCCATACTTAATAATAATTTACATAAATACGTAATCGATTTACTTTACACACAGGTATGGAGCCACGTGGGGAATATCAGTGGCGTCATTTCGTGGGATGAATATCACGTATTTGCTACATAATTAGTGCAAAGATATCGAGGGGCGCTAGACAGCGTAGATAGGTTAGGTAAAGCCAGGGTAATTATTTTATCATTATACTTGAAGCACATCATATTTAACAGGCCATCCTTGTATTCAGTTCAGCTCCAACGCGGAAGTAGCTAATTAATTGCACGTACTTGTTGCAATTTCAGTCTCATACTTTCATGGCCTAAATCTTTCTCCTGTGAATTTTACATTTTTTGGCTTACCTAAATTGAACTTAACCCGGCGCTGGGACACATTATTGAAGGGAGTATGCGTGTTCTTGCACTCACATCATCCTTGCTCCATATTGTTCATTGCACGGATCCGAAATAATGTCAATATCAATTGCAAGTACCTTCAGCGCCGCATAACAGAAGTAGCTAAAAGTAAGAAATGCTTAATATGAACAGGAATGACTTATTGGCAATAGTTAAAGGAGATATACTCGACGGAAAAGCATTCTTTGTACGTAGTATGAAAAAGTCTTATCGTTATGCTAACTTTTCCTGTTTACATGTGAACATTTATATTACATGACCGGTAATGTTCACAATACTTTCTTTTTTACTCCACATCATTTTCCCTCCCAAAATATCTTAAATCGACCTTTCTGGCATGCACTACCACTCTCCGAAACAGCTTTGTAAACTATATACAGACACGTATTAGAGAAAATTATTCTGAAATGATTTAAAAGAAATTATGTTAATCGTTAAACGACGTGTACAAAGGAGTAGTAAAGCGACTTCGAGCGTTTTTTTTTTTACAAGATTGCCTTTCTTTTGTACGATATATATTAAAAACGATGATCAAGTGTGTAATTTATACCTTAGGCCTAAACACGTAGCGCACACGTCTACTTTTCCTGTAAAAACTCTTTAGAGCGCGTCTTCTTAAGCATACCCATATAGGCCCCTAAACATACTCGAACATCATATTTACATTGCCCGCAAAGCATGCAACATTGTTTTTAGATGTTTTTGATCTTTCGTACTATTGAAATGCGTTGTGCTAAGTTGTATATTTCATCAACCAATTCTATGTTTATGCTTTCCATTTCTTGTTTCCTGTTTTCAAACTTTCGAGATACATAATCACTATCGGACCGTTAAATATTTAATCGACAAAAATCTGATGATTAAAGTTAACGACAGCTTTAACAAACCGTTAGCGTTAACCGATGTTGATGAAACGGTCATTTCTCCTAATCAGACGTTAAATGTGCTTAACGGGTTGTTAAATCTTTAACCAGCATTGGTAAAACCGGCCGTTAATCTTGTAAAAGACACATTTCTAGATTTGCTTTTAAAATAACTAATATCTATATTTAGGAGAACTATTGTGAGGAAAGTAAAGAGGTTAATTTATTGTTATCGGCTTATTTCATAAGTAATGTTGCATGTGCGATGACGGCTGCAATGACGCCATCTGACGAGCGAATAGTGAAGTAGACGGCACCTACAATAGGTGACTCATATAGAACACTCGATTGTGCAGTAGTGTGTAGAATGAGAACGGTCTACTCCACGCCTTTGAAGTGTGGCTTGTGTTTAATCATGGGTGTCGGAGAACCACATATGGTATGTCATGCTTTATGAATTTCAACAGGGACATCCGGTCAGCGCAGCGGCACGAAACACCAATTAAGTATATGGTCATGATGCTGTGGATAGGGTTGCCACCTTTTGATGAGTAAATTACGGAACACTGGGCAAGAAAATACCGGATAATGCCAAAAAAAAAAAAAAACTAGACAAATCAGAAAAAACAAAAATCAAAATAACTAGGAGTAGTTTGTCCCTGTAATCCATAGAAGAGAATAGAAGTTTATTCGTCTATGATGTAGTACATACAGGTGATACATAAGACTCGACAGTGGCTCTATACATGAGACATGACATAATAATTTAAAAAAAAATTACAATTAACATCTCTATAAATTATTTCAAAGTAAGTCATCACTCAAATAATCGTTAACAGTTTAGTAACACTTACTTACCAACAAACTGAAAAGCTCAGATTTAAATTTATTAATATTTTCAGTTCTCTTAAGGTAATTCGTTATTTCATTGGGTAATACAGTCTGGTACACGAAGAGTAAATACTAGAATGAGTAGTTGCGAAATTTTGCCTTTCTGCGAAAGTTTTTTTTTAATTTACCTTGTATGATAATTGTGAATATTTGCCGTGCAAGTTAATAAGTGACTATTTTTCTTTATAAATATTACACTTTTATAAATATATAGGTCTAGGTATGGAACTGTTAGAATTTTTTGAGACTTAAGCACATCTTCACATGATCTGGGGCTTATGTTAAAAATAGTTCTGACAAATTTCTTTTTTTATATAAAAAAAATATTTAAACTAACATATGAGACACCTCAAAATATTATTCGAAAGCTAATAAGAGCATACAATTTTACGTAATTTATTGAGAGGAGAGTTTGTCAAGAGACGGTGCCTTGAAATCTATTTATTATGAAGCAGACAACATTCAGTTTCCTATGTTTAAGAATGTGATTTTCCCACGCATATTTAAATTTTCGTTTATTTATTTACTTTTAGAAGTGTATTCCATACTTAAAAAATTTACTTACTAATATAGATGGAGACATAAACGGTTGGTGAGAAAGATGAAAATATTGGATTTTTTTTTATTTATCTACATTTATGTTCAGACAGTTTATTGAAGCCCAGTCTATTAATCTTGCAATCATTGATTTTAAGTTACTTGCTGCTTCCTGACGAGTATTTCCAGTTACTAAAACACGTGGTGGCTCAAGGGTTAGAGCACCCACCTCTGGTGCTTGGAGTCGTCAGTTGAAACGCTGCTTGTGTTATGTGGGCTTTGTGGTGAACAAACACGGTGTGTGTGGGTTTTCTCGGAGTTTCCCGTTTCCTTCCCCTTTCTTCATTCCACTAATCATCCCATCATCATCCATCCGCCCTAAGCCAAAGTTGTCTAAAAGTCTTAAAATTAAATTCAAATTCAAATCAACGTACAAAAACTATATTTTCCGAATCTGTAAACTGAGACAAATAATTTATATACAAAAGAAACAATATACAGCCCTGAGGAACGCCGTTGCTAATTTCAGCTACTGAGGAATTGAATCTCATGCTTCTCTAATTATCATTCCTAGAGATATGTGCTACCTGCTTTGTATTGCTGAAGTACGATAAAAATCAATCGTATGACACACCTCTGATATTATGCTGATATAACTTCGTTAATAAAGTTAAATCATGCACCTTGTCAAATGTCTTAGAAAAAATCTATAAACACACCTATGGCATGATGACTCTTATTTAAAATATCTGTGACTTTTTTTATATAAAATCAAACACTGTGGTATTAATAGATTTTTTTCTCCTGAAAACCTTGTTGTCAAATTAATATCAATTTGTATGTAAATTGATTTAAACTTGCCGACATCGCGTTTTCAAATATTTTTGAAAATATTGATACAAGAGAAATGGGACGTTAATTTTGCTCGTCTGTAATACTCCCTTTCTTGTGTAGAGAAATAATTTTAGCAGTTGTTGGCCTGCTTGGGAAAACATTTTACTCAAAAGGGTTATTAATAAGATAGCAAATTTGGTCTACAATGAAGAGTATACACTTTTAACAACTATAGACGGACTTTTATACAGGTCGTTGAATTAGTATTGGACAGCTTCTGAATATGAGTGTAGGCTATATCTCTTAGATTGTAACTAGAGCTAGAAACATACTTTGTTCGAATGAGATTTATCTATTTAGATACCTGATTGCACGTTGTGCGGAAACGGTGTTCCAAGATTATGACTACACACAATTTAAAGTCTGCTCACACTCCAAAAGCACTGGCGAGAGTTTCAATTTCCTATATTTCAATTTTCAAATAACAGTTAGCAAAGATATCCGTTATCAACAAGAACAAGCAGAAGGACAGAGTCCCGCCAGTCTAGTAAACCGTTGGAAAAGAGTCCATCACGGTTTATTTGTTAAAATTATTGATAAGTTGAAAATCTGCGTGTGAATTTACTTCTCATAATACGGGACGTGTAATGTTTACCTAAAATATGGGATATTTATTTATTTATTATTAAGTTTCAGATACAGCTTGAATTGCCATTTTAGACAGAAACAAAATAACAATGCAACAAACTAAATAACTTCACTACAAACTAAATAACATGAAATTAAATTTTAAAAAACACATAACACAGCAATTGATATAAATAACATAACGATTATACTACACAAGAGGAATAACTCACATATTTGTATTTAGCGTTCGATGGAAAATGTTTTCAGATCCGAAAATATCAATATTTGAATCAAGGTTATTGTACATAATTACTAGTCTATGTAATAAGGAGCGCTGCAGTATACTTAGCCTAGGCGTGGCACAATGAAGGAGGTTATTATTTCTGGTTATTCGCAAGGGAACACGGAAGTAAAATTTAGATATCAACTCTCCAGTTCTAAGATTCCCGTTAACTATCTTGTATAAGTACATCAAATCTGCCAGTTTGCGACGAGAAGAGGGTACGTGGAGACCAAGAACGGATAATAACTCTGGTTTGCTTAAGCTACGTACTGATGGTATTCTTCTTTTGACTATAGCAAGAAAAAAGTTCAGAACAGAATCAATATGAGATAGGTTAGAAATACTAGCCATGTTCCAAATTGGGGAGCAATATTCAATTTTAGGGGAGATCAAGGTTTTGTAGAACATACTCAATGAATGAAGGTCCTTAATTTCTGTAAATCTATAGAGAAGACCAAGGGTATCCCGTATTATACGGGACAGATGGCAACCCTAACAGTGGATTTGCGAAAGTGTCAGAGGTGCTTTCAGAGGTTTCGGTCTGGGGACACCAGCCTCGCGGATAAGCCACGAGAAGGGGGATGTGTGCAGGTAGACGACGATGCCCTGCGAGCAGCGGTGCAGTCAAATCAAACGCAAACTGTTGAAGAACTAGCCAGCGAAACACATGTCACCCATTCGACGGTTCATCGTCATCTGCAGGACCTTGGGTACGTGTCGAAACTCGGAAAATGAGTATCTCCATGCGTTAAAGCATCAATAGAAGCAACAATGCGTTGCCATCTGCAGTTCTTTGCTCATCCGTCACAGACGTGAGCCATTGCTGACAGAGAATGGTGACAGGGGATAAAAAGGAGGCCCTAAACCATAAAATTACAGGCAAACGGGAGTGGGTATTTAAAGAGGGGGCGCAGGAATTGTTCCAAAAAAGGATCTACCAGGTGTGTAAATATGAAACCGGAATTTATGTACAGAAAAGACACAGTGATTGGATGACAATGCTAAGAACTATTTTATTCGAAGTATTGCCCATCGCTAGCGATACATTTCTGCCATCGTTCCGACAATGTGTGGATGCCAAACCAAAACAACTGTGCCTCTTGTACTGCAAACCAGCTATCAAGCCATTTTCGTAAGATGTGAAGCGCTGGTCAGCAAGTGCGTGTCCCATGGATGCAAATAAGTGGAAATCGGAAGGCGTCAAATCTGGTGAGTAAGCCGCATGCGGAAGGACTTCCCAGCCAAACGTCGCAATCGTTTCCTATACCGATTTTGCTGTGTGGGAGGATGCATGATCGTGAAGCACAATCACTTTATGTTGTCTTTGGTCATATTCTGGTCGTTTTTCACGCAAAGCTGGATGCAAATCGATCATTTGTTGCCGGTAAGGTTGGGCCACTTTTAAATTTTGCAAACCACACATAGCACTGTGACTTACCAAGAGCATGATCACCGTAAGCTTCGACAAGCATGCGATGCGATTCTGCAGCAGGTTTCTCCAAATCGAAAAAAAAAATTATACTGTCCGCACATCGTAGTTTGTAGGTACAAATTGCGCCATGTTCAACGCTATTAAACACTACACTATGACATGCAACTAGTCTGCTTGTTAGTTGCAAATCGTTATCAACAGTCAAAACAAGCAAGTGGCGCCAAGGACACAGTTTTACGGTAACCACAGTGACAGCTAACGCCACCTATGCACAAATTCAGGTTTCATATTTACACACCTGGTATACCCGGCAGAAAGGTATGTTGAGTGTTTGGTGGGATCATCCATTTTGAGTTTTTGCCACGTAAAAATACCATCAATGCAGATGTCTACTGTAGGCTGCTTAAATACCTACGGACAGCATTGTTGTATAAACGTCCTGCTCTAGTTAATCGCCTGGGTGTACACAACCACGGTGATAATGCGCGTCCACACACAGCAAGAGGGACCTGTGCTAAGATATAGAAATGTTACTGGGAAAAACACCCCCACCCGGTTTTTCACCAGATCTTGCACAAACAGACTACTGTCTTTTTCACAGCATGCAAAATCGCCTTTACAGAAAACTCTGCAAAATGAAGATGTCATGCGGCGAACAGTTACCCAGTTCTTTGCCTCAAAACCGGTAACTTCTTTCAACGGAGGATTCAACAACTGGTTGACAGGTGGGAGAGTGTAGTAGAGTCCGATGTAGACTTTTTTCTGACTAACGGTAGTTTTAAAGGTGAGTTATCGTTCTTTTCCTCACGGTGTAAAAATACGATATCTCTTATGGGATAAGCCGATATTATTGATGCAAAGATGTTCAAGGTATTGACAATATTACTGTAGTTATCAAGCATATACAAATTAGAAATTGCACCAGCTGATATACTTACACCACGTAACATTTGATAATTTTGAGTTAATGCAAATGGTCTGTGCAAATATCAACATGCACGGCAGTGCATGAGTCTAGTTCTTCACGTTAGAAAACGTCAGCACTGCCAGAAGCATGTTATACAGGAACAAGTGTTTATGGCAAAATCGACGATTTGGGGGCCCCTTAAGAAAAAAGATATTAAAGATAGGAATATGAGCTTTTGCCGCTAAGGAGATATGGTAAATATGTGCACATGTACAAAATTTCATATGCGTATCTCAAACTATGTTCTAGTTGTGAACCCCTGAAATTGCACATTTTAGGCTAAATGACTCACTCACTCACTCACTCACACTCACTGACTGACTGACTCACTCACTCACTCATCATATTGTTTAGGGTGTTTGGAGTAAGCTAGAAACATGAAATTTGGTATGAAGGTAGAGGATGATAAGTAGATAAAGGAAAAATTCCGACATTTTGAAAAGGTCGC
>JAGDQP010007058.1:0-16665 GCA_022664845.1 Lepisma saccharinum
CCCTACGGCCAAACCCTTAACTCGGAACTATACTGTCAACAATTGGACCGTCTGAAGGCAGCAATCGCCCAGAAGCGCCCAGCTTTGGCCAATAGGAGAGGCATTGTGTTCCACCAGGACAACGCCAGGCCACACACATCGATAGTGACTCGCCAGAAGCTCCGGGAGCTTGGTTGGGAGGTTCTTATGCATCCACCTTATAGTCCGGACCTGGCACCGAGTGATTACCATCTGTTCCTGTCCATGGCGAACACGTTTGCTGGTGAAAAATTCGCTTCAAGAGAGGCTTGTGAAAATCGACTGTCTCAATTTTTTGCCAATAGGGACAAGGGCTTCTATGAGAGAGACATCATGATATTACCTTCCAAATGGCAACACGTTATCGAACAAAACGGCGCATATGTGACCTAAATCGGATCATTCTAACTATGGTAAGTCAAGCCTTCAATGTCATGCAAAAATAATGGATTATTTTTTACTACACCAGATATAACAGATTTCATAATTGAGTTTGCACATTAGAATGCGAACAACGACATCGAAGTGCATTATCTGGGCCTAATCACGACAATTAACAGAAAAACGGGAACATCCAGCTAAAAGTAAATGTTTCAGGAACATCATCCTGGTTTATTAACGGTATCAAATTAAAGCTTAATAAATGTGGTTTCTCTTTTATTCGAGACAAAATTGCGAATTTTGAGGTCCTGAAAAGTTATAATAAAAATGAAATTAAGAAAAATATGATTTTTTAAATATTTTTATGTTTATACGAGTTACCATTATATTTACGTAAAATGAGAAAGAGTACTAAATTTTAGTACAAGCTTAGCTCTTTCAAATAAAAAAAGAAAATTAAAATCGGACAATGGATAGAGGAAGTAGAGCCGTTTGAAAAAGTGGCCGCGGCCGCCATTTTGACCCCTTCCCCTCCCCCTCCGCCACGAAATTTTCGTTGGCCCCCTTCGGAAATCATTCACGGGGAGTCAAGGAAGAGGTGTGCAAACCGGGACCTTTTAATCATAAAATGCAGCGTTCACTAAAATTTTGGCTCTTAACCACCGGACTATACTGATACATACCATGAAAAATAACATGCATGATTTGTTAGCTTCATAACTAGTTATTAGGAATGATCCATAGGTGTACATACGCAGTTATTCTTCTCAGGAAATCTTGAGTGAATTATTTCGAAGACGATTTGCTTTAGGATGGATTCAATCGTTTTTTGCTTCTTAACAGAATGGGATTACCTATTTCCTTCCTTCTGTTTATTCATCTCTTAAAGAATACTAATTCAACTTCTTCTTCAATGTCATTCAAAGGTTGCATGCGGTAACTTCAGTCGACAAATTATGATTTGCAAGAAAAATAAAAAGTTTAATTCACTTTTGTAAAAGATAGATTACACTCCAAGTCGTGTCCTTTGAATCTCGAAAAGGAAGCAATTTATGCCCATGTCCCGTTGTTTGATTGATAGAAATATGTTCCTAGAATATTCACTATCATATCTGATAAAGGTGTAAAAAGTATTTCTCGAAAGTAAACCCGAAAAGAACATATTTTTAGAGAGGAATACAGTGAACCGGGTTTCCAAAGGAAAACGAAAAAATTGTGTTAAAAAAACAACAAGAAAGTATGTTTTACAGGGAAAGAGTTGGGAATTGGTTTGAAGAGATCCACACAAAAAAGGGGAGGGGGGGATTTTAAAAGAAAGCCAAAAATATCGGTTTTCTTTTAAAGTTAAATATAATTTTGTTGTTGTTATGAAAGGAGTTTCCATTTGAGCAGAAGAAGCACATGTGTAGTGGAAAATCATTTGCTATTGTTAAGGGGTCTGGAAGCAAAGACATGTAGGTGATGCAATGAATGACCACATTCAACCCTTCATGTCTGCTATTGTATAGACTGAAGGAATTGTGATTAATATCAGTTGAAGATCATTACAACAGGTAATCTTGACGTCATATGAAGTGTAATTATAGGTATTATAGGATGTGTTGCAGTGCTCTGTGGAACATCTTAGCACAGTGCTTTGTGCATCATCTTAGCACAGTGCTTTGTATATCATCTTAGAACAGTGCTTTGTGTAACATCTTAGTGCTTTATATAATATCTTCGAACAGTGCTTTGTGTAACATCTTAGAACAGTGCTTTGTGTAGCATCTTAAAACAACGTGATTTACAGGAAATGTGTTATGCAAGTTGAGATTAGAACATGCGACGTCAGAAATTTATCATAATGTGGTGAGTGCATGGGGCATAGTCTCAATTTCAGAAATGAGAGCGCGTCTCTGGTTTGAAAGATTTCGTGCCGGGTCAAGAGTCTTCAAGATGAGGTAGATAGAAAGCGCAAATCAAACGCTTTAAAGGCATATGTGGAGACAAATCCATGCACCGTTTTCCGAAAAAAAAAAAAAGTTTTCAGTTCAACTAGTTCCTACAATATATTGCAAATAAAGAAAGTAAAAAAAAAATATATGACAAAACCAGGTACCACACGAACGGACACAGCATCACAAACAGTAGGAGTAGGCATGTGCAATATCCTGTTGGTTCGTCACTTTAATGATACCTTACTCGAACGTATTGTGACGTGTGATGTGATCCTGTAGAATAATTGCAAGGCAAGTGAGATGCGCAGTTGTGGTTGAGTTTTAGTGAAAACCCCAAACACACTTTCCACCACAAAATGTTTTGTTGTCAGTTTTGGTGGACAGCAGTGAGTATAGTCTCTGCAAGAGACTATCACGTACTGCCAGCAACAGGGTATAAATAACCTATGTGAACAAGGATATTTCACTAAATAATAGGACATTTTCTGTTGTAGTTTACAGGCGACGAAACAATTTCATAGGTATTAATATAAAATTTAAAGAGAGACAATCAACAGGGTAAGCATAGTAAAAGGTCATGTATTATTCACAGCGGATACAAAGTGGAAACCAATTATAACTGATGCAAATTAAGAAACTACGTACATAAGCTAGAATATAAGCCGATACAAACTATTTATGAGAAATGTCTTTATGACAAATGAAAGATCGCCAGTTTAAGCTTCCCAGTTTTTACGAATTTAAGACACTGTGCTTCGCCTAACATATTCCGATAAATGACAAACTTCAGTTCGAATGTTTTCTGTTTCCTTTGATAGCTTTCATTGTTCTTGGTCTGTTTTTGTACGTCTTTTCTTTCGTAAATCCTCAGAGATTGTAGATATAGTTCAGAAATATGGCATAACCAGACACACCGTACTTGAGAAGGTAAAGGAAAGTGCAGGGTCTCGAATTTCCTAGAAGCTTGTGGTGCCCAGCTGCTCGATATCGTCTTTTTGCATAAATTCATTTCTAAACAAATGCCAAAAATAATGTCTGAGTCTATATTGTTGTATATGTAGCTATAGAACTATCACAAATTAAAATGGATTCACTATATACTGGACATCCTGTATTTATGAGTAATACGTAAATTAGAGCAGTATTTCACAACCTTTTGAAGGTTCTGCATCGGTAAAAATTGTGTTGAACAATTCCGTGGTACAGTTGATAAAATAATAACCAAATGTTAATTAGTACTTAATCTTAATACTAAACTTTAGAGCAGCGTTCCGCAAACTGTGGTCCGCGAGGCCTGCCCTTAGGCAGGCCCAAGGTGGCCCGTTGAACCTACAAACTAATAAAATCGGTCCGCACTTGAAAATAGTTTTGCGGAACGCTGCTGGAGAGTATCGCGCAAAATATAAATGAGCTTGAAAGGAGCTGGGTACAATAAGGTTAGGGTGTGTTAACTTTATTATACGACGCATGCTCAAAGTAAAGCCAATGGTTGCCAAGAGGACATCGCATAATCCTTCACAGTATACATATGTATGAATCATATTTTAAACATCGTTAATGAGTATCAATATACTTTGAACCATTCTCTTAATAAACTTGTACATACAAACCATTAACTTAATGTTCATTTCATACGACTAAAAACAATTTACGCTTTTCCTTATTCAAAGAACATAACCGTTATTAATCAACAACAATACAGACTCAATGGATATCCTGATTATATCTGAAATAGAAGGCAAAGTCATTATACAATTCACGTTTCGTTCCTTGAAACATTCGTTTTGAATTGTGCAGCACAATCACGACCAATCTTTTTTTCTTAGTACTTAGCTCTATTCTATTTACAGCAGAGCTCTATTATTTTTATTTGGATCAAAATATCTCCAGTGATTTAAAGCAATATTTGTGTTCCTAAGAACAAACAATGTTGTCAGAATTTTACAAAATTATAGTCAATATTTAAATAAAAAAATTCTCTCAATTTACTGCAATTAGAATCTATTGCATTTTATTATATTGGCAAAACGGAAGTAGATGGAGGGGGAAATGGGAAAGAGGTACACAATTTTAAATTAATTATTAATTAAAAGAGAGACTATAAGATATTGTGCATTTTTTTTAATAGCAAAAAAGTTTCATCTTTGTAAAACAACATTCAAACCAAACGAAGCTGGAAATCAGAGCTATGATAAAATATTTTAATTGCTTTTTTTTTACAATCTTCCTTCATCTATTACAGCATGGACTACTTCAGCTCATCTTTTACCGCAGCAAATAGCATAAAAGAGTGCAACATTTTAGTTTGATTTGCCATGGATCAGATGTACTGCAAGGATGAGTGTAACATTCAAAACTTTCTTTTGTTAAACTGTCATTAATATTCAGCATGTATGCAGAAAGAAAGCCCTGAAAGTAATTTGAAGAAGCTATGTTCAGTATAATCAAACTATGATTGATTAATGATAAAGGTGAAAGCGAAAATTGTAATAATTAGACCATGGGTTTGTTGGATCTGTTTCTAAAACTTTAATTGAAACACGGGTTTGATGATATGTTTGGATTGTAATAATTGGACCGTTGGTTTGTTAATATGTTTGAATTGTATTAATTGGTCCACAGCTTTGTTGATATGTTTGAATTGTAATCATTGGACCATTGGTTTTCTAATATGCTTTAATTGTTTCCACCACCTTAAGCATCTAAGGGTGGGTTGTAAACTTACAGAAAGCGAGTCTAACCTCCAACGTATATACACGAGTTCGTAGAAATGCGAAAGAAATTCAAATTAACTTTCAAAAATTACTTTATGCTCATCATTTAATATTGTCATACAATACATCTCCTTAATTTTATCCTGACCTGTCCCCGAAAGAAATATGTTATATAGAAAGTGTATGAATAGTCTTTATGTGTCTGAAAGAATGAATTCTATGAATGATTGATGCACGTATTCAGTTTCAAATATTCAGAATGAATAACTTCTGAATAACACATACGTATATGCAGACCAATATGATTTATTGATGTGTCGAATGAACGGTCACTGAATGTATAAAATTGAATGATAAAATATGAAGTCTGAAAAAAAAAATATTGAGTGAAGGGACGATGGGCGTGTCCAATTCATCCAGCAGTAGGAACACGTAACACTTGTTTTTTGTGTATGCAATACACGCTCCAGATTACGTATGCAAACACCAAGTTACACACATGCTGTGTATATATATAAATATACACACCATAGACTGTATTAAACGCTTCTGATAATCCAGTATAGCGTATCTAAATATATACCACTCCAGTTGGAACTCCAGTTACAGGTTAGAAACAAGTAAATCGTGTTTTTTTTTACTTGTTTTACTTGAAGAAAAAAAAATCTGTTGCGTGAAAGAACGAGAACTTTTCTGAGATTTAGTGATGCACTTTGCTGTGTTACGATGCAATTTGTTACAGAAGAACGGTTATTAGTAAAGTGCAAATACCCCTCCTCATTGTCGGTCAGATAAAAGTACGAACAAAACAAATGATCGTATAGTTTGACCAATACAACTGACCCATTAAACTATTTTCTTATACAAAATAGTACCTTTTACTATTCACAAACATTAGCAACGAGAGTGCCATCTCGAATCTTCCACTTCTATTTGCTATAAATTACATAATCTTAAAATGTTTTTTTGTGTCAAGATTTGCTCAAGACACGATACGTATATACGAAACTTGTAACATGTTGAAAGGAAAGATTTTTACTAATAAGAATTCGTAGTGCTTACGTGTTATAATCTCGTATTACCGTGGGAAGCATGATATTTGCTTAATCATATTTTGTGTATTTTCTTCTATCAATCGTTCGTTTAATATTCGGAAAATATTGAACTTTATTTGTTATGCTTAAAATGTAAAGAAACGATTTCTAAAAAGATAGATGGCAGAAGAGTCGCACTTTTTGAAATGAGATAACAGCATTCTTATTTAATTAAAAATGAGAGCATAGCTGGTTGGAAATAAGAACAGTAATCTTGTTCCCAAACTGCTATTTTTCTTATTTTAAATTAAATGACAATACTGTTATCTTATTCCCAAGAAAATTGTTTCTCGGTGCACAAATAAGAATCTTTTCTCAATTTCATGAAACCATTTTTACCTTGCAGTTAGTAATAAGTTTATATCCTTTTCAATGTTTTAGTGTGTACTATTTCTTAATTTTCTACATAATAATACCTTTAGAAATTTCATATTTACACTGCTCGCCATTAAAAATGCAGCACAAAGAAGACATCGGATTAATGCAGAATTTGTAGAGCTGAAAGATAAACAACTGATTAGCACATCTCTGTGACGCATCACAGGGTATACCATCTAGGAAGAGCAATCAGAAGCAGGCCAGATAGCCACAGTGCACAGGTAGAAGACTGTTGCTGTGACGTGGCTATGTACGGTATATATGGTCGAATATGCCGCATCATTAAATGCTTCAGCACTGCCAGCAGATTTACACCTTTGATTGCGGAAGAATTCTGGCATACCTCGAGTGCGGTTTATCTTTCCGCGCCATGCTGCCCGTATTGGACGGATTGCATCCACAGAGCAGCACGTATGGGCTCGGTGGCTTTACGAAGGCATTGCAAAACGACATGCTTGATCCCAACGACCGCGCCATACCACGGACCGTGAGGATAGACGGCTTGTGCGTATGATTCTAGCGGATCGAGCAGCCACATCCCAAACACTGGCGCACGCACCGGCGGATGACAAAACTGAAGCAACATTTTATGTTTCAAACGAATTTCTCTTTCTTTGAAAGTTGAGTGATTCAAGACAACTTTGGCACTCTCTATTGGAAACAGTTTTGCAGTTTGTAACCTTCTGAAACTAACTAAAAATTTATTTGCTCTTGTTGAGATTGGATAGACTTCCTTAATGGAAACTAATAGCATGAAATAACTGGTTGAATATTAATCTACTTTGTAGAATAGCAAGAAATAAAACATATCCAGCTTCCGTAATTCTGTAGTTACGCTCACGGACTTTCGATCGGCATTGGATAGGCAGACCCTTCTGTCATCGTACTGATTGACATTTTCTATGGTTTGAGCTCCACTAGGTGAATATGGGCATAGCACGTAGATTGTTACCTTCTTCCTTCTCACTGGAAAAGACATCATTCCGCAGACATGTGACATATTTATGCCATAGTTGAATATCTCGTCCATAAATGTAAGTTTTAAAAAGAGAGGACATTGAGAATTTTTTTAAAAAAATCTTAAAATTATAGAAAAAATAAATAATGAAAGCGGAATTTTAATAGTATGTTTCATTTACTGAGGAATATCTTCTGGCGAGGAAGGAGACAAATCAATTTTGCTCTTTCTTATAATCATGTCAGAAGCAATTGCAACAGGAATTTCAATTGTTCACGATTTTCCCCAGATGAAAAGGTTCATACCCAGGAGCCGTGCATCACTGTGCTCTAACCTATTTTAGCAGTTGTTCAACGTGGGATTGGACTCTGGAGCACGTCGTTCCGAGGCATCCATCCGTCAAGCAGGGGAATGCTGGGATTACCACTTGAATTAAGACTACGGACAGTTTCCTAACAAATTCCTATTTTTCTTGTGACAAACTAAAGCTTTAAGATGCTGCGCATGCCGTATAAGTAGAAATTTCCGTGAAACCGGTCCTATTCTTCATGGTTCGTGTGTGGTGTTATTACATTGAACTGAATTAATTTAAGATCTTTAACCATCTATATAGCTTAGAGCTGGGTGTGGTAGGGGAAAGGATGCGAAAAGGGGCTGACTAGGTCCTAAGTTGAAGATACCATCTCGGCATTTGGCTGATGTGATATGAAAAACCCTTAGCCGGGATGGTCGGGTGCTGGATCAAACCAAAGACCTTCCGAAATCAAAGCTAATAGTCTATCAACTAATTTACGGCTACTCGGTGAGTGCTATTACATGTTTTGCTTAACTTTTCATCCTTTTTCTGGTTTTGGAAAAGATGTAAAATTGAAAATTATATAGCCTAGAATTCTCATACGTTTCTGAGTTTCTTTTACTTAATCATAGTTAAGTACTACTTGAACATGCACCAGTTTGAGCTGAGAGAATCCTTACTCAGAATTGCTGGCAGGCTGATTTAAAGTATCGGGTACGTTTCAGAATAACAAAAGCGAAAGAGTCCAGAATTAGTACTCTTATTTTCAAACATTATTCCAGAGAAATAATTCCAAGAAGCACTTTCGAGTAGATATATTTTATCCTAGACTTTCCAACTTAAAATGCTCTTTCATTAAAAAAAAGTTAAAACGGCTGTCTTTCAATTGACTGCCAGAGAAGAAAGTTGTTGCAAGAAATTATTCCTGAAGCGTGTAGTGGAAATTATCCACATGGTGAGATGTTGGATTCTACAAGCGCGAAGAGCTCCCGCCTATCTAGTGCAAAGCAGCGACACTTCGTTTGCACAAAATGTGCTAACATATAGAGTCTTATGGGGGTAACGATCTTCCCCGTAGCCTTCTGCACTTTCTGCACTCCCTTAACCCCCTGAGATGACCAAACTCCCTCAGCATTCTCGGTTGGCAACCTGAAGGAAACGAAGTTGGAAGCAAGCGAGCTGCTGCTGCCTGACAAGTAAAGTACCCGAAGTGAGGAATCGAGTTTTTCTCATCAAGTGATACCTTAAATTGAAGCTAGTGACGAGTATAGTACACCGATCCTAGCTACAGAGCTCCAGTAATAAAAAAGGTTATGGCGGGTCAAAGTTCAAATAGAAAGCGAATTTAGCTGCTTGTGATGTCCATGTTTTGCTGATTATCCCGATGGCAATACATCGTAAGTTGCTCCCAATTAATGTAATGTGTAGAATGATATCCCTCTCTCTGGCTGATCTCCCGCTTTCTGTTATTCGTGTATGAATGTCCTTGTGCATGTTTGCTCCCGTTATTGATGTCAATAAAAGTTTTTTCTTTTCGTTCCAGAAAATGGAAGCAGGTGCTATCGTTCATGCTCTGTATGAGAAATGTGGATTTGTTAATAGGAGAATGAATAGGTATGAAGATTCATTGTACAAACAAATAGTGGAGATACTTGAGGACAAGATGGAAATCATAGAAGAAGTTAGAACTCTTGGATTTGCTGGTGACAGTGATGAAAGCGATGATGGAGACTACGGTGATGACGTCTTTGATGAGGAAATGCCAAGTACATCGCAAGGTTCTCAAACACATCAAGAGTCTCCGACACCTGTAGCTTCTTCAGGTGAAGAATATCAGCCTTCGCCAAAAAAACAAAAACACATCTTGGACGATGATTATAAAGAAGCAGCTTACATGGTTTGGACACACAATGAGAACCCGGAAAAGAAACGAAGGAAATTTTCATCTGTCAAGTCACAGTATAGATTAATTCAATCGAAAAACATCCTCTTTGAATATGAGAAGAAAAGGCAAAAACCCAGTTATAAGAAACTTGTAATGACCTGCCTATAACTATTAATGTGATAGGACAAGTTTCGGGAGATGCTCGCTAGATGGCTGCACCTGAACCGCGGTTAAAGTGAAGTGGGCAACTTTTTATGTTATTGTTTATTTGCATATTTTGTTAGGAATTTATTAGCACGTAATTATAAATCGTTGATCATTAAGTAAGAATTAAAGAGAAGATAATTCTATTGTTGATTATTAATAATGCAATATATTAAGTACACCAGATTGTTTTATGAGCTGGGTATGTAAGTAATCAATGTAAGGTAATTGATGCAGAAACCGAACTCTGAGCACCGCATCAACGAGAACAACCATCTTACTGCACCAATCACCGTTGAAGACATAGTTACTACCACCGCTCGTAAGAAGAATACCGCTCCAGGCCAGGACGGTATAACATATCGACATCTTAAAGAAGGACCGTATCGACTACTGAAACTGATAGCAGCCATATTCAACTTCATACTACGTACAGGATATATACCAGTTCAATGGAAAACATCTAAAACGCTTATGTTCCTCAAACCAGATAAACCACCTACCTCAGTAAGTTCCTACCGACCCATCCAGCTCACACCTACACTAAGCAAAATCCTAGAACGAATCATAGTCAAGCGCCTACACATCCATCTTCTCGACAGAAATCTCCTACCCACTCACCAAGCAGGCTTTCGACCCGGCTACAGTATCCAGGACCAACTACTACGACTCTCCACCCATATCACAAATCACTTCCACACCTGCAAACCATCCTGCCTAGTTCTATTTGATTTAGAAAAAGCATTCGATAAAGTTTGGCACCATGCACTTATCTGGAAACTACTGAAATTTCATCTCCCTATTGCATACATCCGATACATCTACAATTTCCTTGCTGAACGTATCGCCTACATTACCATCAATCATACCACCTCCTTTCCTATCTTTCTTCACACAGGAGTCCCTCAAGGGTCAGCACTCTCCCCATTACTCTATATTCTATATTGTACCGATCTTCCGTCATTACCAGAGAATGTTCAACTCTATCAGTACGCAGACGACACCGCCTTGTTAGCTACTGCTCAAACCATAAATCAAATCAACCGAAACATGCAAGCGGCAATAGACTCATTCTGTAAGTGGTGTTCTACATGGCGACTTACTATCAATCCAACTAAAACACAAGCAATAGTATTTTTACCACCCAAACAACGCTCACGGATACACCGTAATCCATCAAAACTACATCTAACAGTACAACAGACCAAAATCAAACCTACTCATACAGTCAAATATCTTGGAATCATCTTTGATTATCATCTAACTTGGAAGCCTCATTTGAAACAAGTCACCACCAAGGCATACAACCGTTTGAACCTCCTAAAAAGACTTACTGGCACGACTTGGGGATTATCCCCAACAACCGTAATCAGTACTTACAAAGCATTTCTCAGACCAGTCTTAACTTACGGACATACAGCCTGGCTCAGCATCTTCATCTTATTATACTAAACTCAAAATTCTTGAACGCCATGCATTCCGTATAGCATACCGTATTAAACTCCCAAGCCCAACAGCAGACTTGTACGCCAGAGTTACCATACCAAATATTCTGTTCCATATTGAAACCTTACGTACACGCTACATTACCAACCGCTATAACGCTAACCATCCCTTGCTTTTAGACACTATTCACCATAGCCAAACTTACAACCACCAATATCCTTTGCTAATTCCAAACCCACTTTCCCTTCTGCTCAGCATATTTCTGGCCACTCTCCCTGATGATCATGAAGACCTCCTACAGCTCACTACTCTCTCCGACCCAGATCCACCAGATTTCATCCTTCCATCACTTGCACGGTGAAAATCCATTAAGTATTAACAGGGCTCATCTTGTCTCTCATTATTGCCCCGTGTCGCCCCGGGGACAGAAGATAACACGCATTTGTCTAAACTAACATTCCCACTATTGTGACTGTGGCGTGTAAGCACTTCATGAATTTATTCATCTTTTAGTCCTTTTTACTTTTCTTTTCTCTTTTCATAGTTCCCTATAGTCTCCCAAATAAATGATTACGATGTAAAATCGTAATACTCCCAGGTTTTTTACTAAATAAAGAATAACAAAGGTCCCAGAAAACCTCATAGTCAAACTCCAATTCCCTAAACCACTTATCGAGGCAAAACTATTCCCATAAAAAGGGCGTAACCCTTTCAATGGGTATTTGTCATGGCTTCACCATGGCAAAACAGTAAAAAAAAATTGATGCAGAGGTAATTGTATTATATTTTAACCCTCTATTAAATAAACTATTTTGTTGTGATCAATCGTCGTCTTTCTTATAGTTAGACGTAGTGGAGGGATTGTTCATGTCGCCCAGGCTGTTGCAAAGCGCCGCAGCGATTGTGGACATTCTCTCTTTAAGAATAGTTGTGTCACCACTACTGTGTAGCTTTGGGGCACTCTTTAGGTATAGCCTGTATCAAGAGAACGAGCCGCAAACCCTATGCGATCCTGAGAATAATAATAATTGATGTAAGTGAGTTCCAAGAGTTTACGAACGCACAGCCGCAACATTTCATGTACAATTGCTGTTGTGGTTAAAAGTAACGTTAAAGACGTACTTAGGAAGACGTGACAGAGGGACCTCTTACAGAATGGCGTCACAACATGGGGCCTCGTTGAATGATGACAGGCGGATACAAATGGATTACATTTCAGATGATGAGAGTGAAATAGGAAGTCCATCCCAGGACCGAGACAATCCTCGCACTCGAAAGGAAAGAAATTCAGATGAATTATATATGGAAGAAAGAAGAAAAAGGGAAGAAAGATTAGATGAAAGGGATAAATTATTATTGAAAATTATGGAGGAATCTTTCGAAAGAAATATGCAACGATTAGAGAATCGTGATAAACAAGAAAAATTAAAAGTGGAAGAAAGAAATAAGTTGGAAGAAATGAAACCCAATGAAAAACTTCAAGCCATGGAAAGTCGGTTAAGCGAGAAGATTGATGCTCTTGAGCATAAATTGTGCAATCAATGTGTGGAGTGGACAAATAAGTACAAAGAGTGTAACTCTCAGATTGACATACAGAAGATGTATTTAGATGAACTTAAGGAAAATATGGCAAGTGTGGAGTATAGGTTGAATAGATTGGAAAGACATATTAATCTCAATACTAGAGAACCAACAATACATTTAGTGGATGGAAATGTTAATGGTATCTTAGAGGATAGTAGGAAGGATAATGAAAGTGTGGTATCTTTAATCGATAGAAGGTATGCGATGTTCCAAGGGAAGGAGGATGGCAATGATATAAGCGATGGTGAGAATGTGTCAATTAAGGAAACAGAAAGTATTTGTGCAACCAAAACCAGTAAGGTAGATTGGAAGGAACAATTTACCCAAGAGCTTGTAAAACAATTTTCGCATATATCCGCAAGAGAGCCTTCACTAAAGGATATCGAGCGAATACCTAAATGGAAAGGGGATATACGATACAAAAGTCCAACGGTATATCTTAGACAGCTTACTTCTTGTTTATCGTGGCTAAAATTAAGTAATAGTAGTAGGCTAAATCTAATACAGGAATCAATGACTGAACATGCGGCAGGGTGGTATCAAACGCAAAAAAGTAAAATTCGTAATTTCACGGACTTTTGCTTAGCATTCTTGGAAAAGTATGCAAATAAGGAAATTATCGAAGATCAAAAGAAAAAGTTAAAAAGGACTCTAATAAGATGGGATTCTGTCAAAAGTCTGGAAAATCAAATATATTTGCTCATCGATCAGTTTCGCAAAATAGATGAAACGATATCAGAGAAAGAGTTAGTAGAGAACATTATCAAAATGGTACCAGTTGAGATACAGAGAAACCTGTCCTTGATGGAAACGGAGAAACTAGATATATTGATTAAATATATGATGAGGTTAGACAAAATTAATATACATTCTGAAGAAAGTAATGAACGTAGAAAAAAGGAAATTGGAAAATATCCCTCTAACCGAGAATATAATAACCAAAGCTATCAAGATGGCAGATACCGTTCGTCAAATACCAGATCTTATAACAAAAATAGTAGGAACTATGCAAATCAAAATAGAATTACTCGAGGTTATAGAGAAGCTGAGCCACAACGGCAAAGGTCGGAATTGCCGGTTAATATGTGCTCAGTAAACACCAGAGATATGAGCTATAACATTAGAGATAATAGAGATAGTAATATAGTTCATTCGAATCAAACAACGGAGGGAAATACAGCGTGGCCTTCAGAATTTCCAACCCCTCAAACTATGGAATCTTTAAACTAAATGAACGGATGAAGGAAATGACCTGCCTTTCACCCGTCAAATCTGATAGGTCAATAGAAAATGTAGAATTAAATCAATCTTTTGACAGTACTGAAGTATCAAGTATCAGTAAAGAAAATTTTTGAAAAGGTATCAGAAATTAACACATTAGAGGGTAAAAATAGGATTAAATTATTTCAGTTGTTGGTTAAATATAAAAAAGTGTTCAATGAAAGACCAGGATGTCATAAAAGTTTTGAGTAGGACATTCAAGTAAAAGGTGACGTGCAAATTAATTCAAAGCAGTATCCAATTCCTTATAATAAAAGAGAAGAAGTAAAAGAGGAGTTAATAAAATGGGAGAAATGGGATATCATAGAAAAAACAAGTAGTCCTTTCAATAATACTTTACATGTAGTCTCAAAATCTGATGGTACAGTTCGTCCGGTTTTGGACCTGCGTGGCTTGAATAAGTATGTCATTTGCCCAAAAACTCAGGTAGACGATATAACCGAAATCTTAAGAAGTTATACCGGAAGTAAATTTTTTAGTAAGCTTTATCTGTCTTTAGCATATTTCCAGGTATTGCTATCTAAAAGGAGTCGCGAATACACAGCTTTTCGATTTGGACATCAACAATTCAGATTCAAGAGACTACCATTTGGATTAGTGAGCTCAGTAGCTATTTTTATTACAATGATGAATTCAATGTTTGGCCTTGAAACAGATAAATGGTTGAAAATTTATGTTGATGATTTGTGCTGCCATACGGTAACTTTTGAAGAGCATTTGCAAAAATTAGAATATATATTAGAAACTTTGCAAAAAAATGGTTTGACATTAAAATTGCGAAAATGTAAGTTTGCCTTGTCAGAAGTAACGTCTTTGGGACATAAAATTAATGGAGAAAACATAACTATTGATCCTAATAAAAACGAAGCTATCAGTAATTATCCTCGTCCGCAGAATAAAAGACAATTACAGCGGTGGCTAGGAATTTGTAACTGGCATAATAAATTTATTGACCAATATGCTACAATTATGTCACCTCTATATATATTACTGAAAAAGGGAGTGAAGTGGCAATGGAATTCTGAACAAGAGAATGCTTTTCTCATAATGAAAAAGAAACTCGCTAACTTATCAGCATTAGTACAACCAGATTTTAATAAACAATTTTATGTAGTAGTAGACGCGTCATCAATAGGTATTGGAGGATATATTGGACAGGGTTTGGTGCAAGATGAGGAAATTCTACAGTATGCTAGTAGGGTACTTAAAGATGTGGAAAGAAAGTATTCGGTTACAGAGAGAGAATGTTTGGCCATTGTTTATATGATAGATAAATTTGCTTCATTTTTAAAGGGAAGATACTTCTTAATTTATACAGACCACAAGTGCCTGAGTTGGTTAAATGAAGAAAAACAATGGAATGATCGTATTTTCCGCTGGGCTTTGAAAATACAACAATTTAATTTTGAGGTTATACATGTACCAGGAAGACATAATCTGAAAGCGGATGCATTAAGTAGAGCGCCGGGTAATTTCATACCAAAAACCAACTATGTGGGAATGGTGAATAGAGCTTTGACAGATTTAGACTTCAATTATGATAAAGATATAGAACTCCAGCAAATCATACAGAGCTTATTATCAAACAAGAAAAGGACAAAGACGTATTGCAAATATAAATGGGAAAATAATATATTACAAATAAGACCAGGTCAAGCTAAATTATGGAAAATCATGGTTCCAAATTATAAAATCGAAGAGATCTTGAAAAGGTTTCATGACAGAATGGGCCATTTTGGTATCAAGAGAACACTTAAAACTATCCAGTTAAAAGACAAAAACCCAGTTATAAGAAACTTAATGCAGCAGTTCACGATAAATTTAAAGAAATGGTAGAGAGATGTGCAACTATACACGACAGGACTCTTCGCTTTTGGGCTCTTCAGATAAGTAAAGAGCTAGATCCGGATAATACTCTACAATTCAAGGCATCTCGTCACTGGCTGTCTAATTTTAAAAAGAGAAACAATATCGTCAGTCGTTCTATCATGCATAGGGTTAGCAAAACGTGGAAAGCAAAAGAGGCTGAATTAAATCACTTATCTACGACATTTATTACGTCCATGAAAGAACTTATGTTACTCGAAGACCTGAATCCTCGTCAAGTATTAAATGCTGATCAAAGTCGATTTGACAAGGAACTCCATGCATACAGGACTCATAGGACTAAAGGTACGGTGGTTGTAAGAGGTGCATTTGGATCAGTCAGTGCTACTACTCATTCATATATGATCATGCCGGTTATTACCATCGATGGTCAAATATTGCGTCCGATGTACGTTCTTGTATCCGAATCCAGTGGTCAATTTCCAGGAAATAAGCAAAAAGATCCCGATAACATAGTGTGCCATCCAGGAAAGACTGCAAACATGAACAAAAGTGATTTAAAAGAGTTATTCTGTATTCTGGAATAGCCTGTCTGCCGATCGTGATAAAGTCTTGCTTTTGCTGGATTCATGGAGTGAAAATAAGGATGATAACGTATCAAAT
>JAGDQP010007058.1:16765-31011 GCA_022664845.1 Lepisma saccharinum
TAACACTGTTCAAACGTTTAATTCCTGGTGGTTGCACTGGTTTCATCCAACCACTTGATGTTCACTTCTTCTGTCCATATAAATCATTTATCAGGTTCATTACTGACACAATTATCGCTTCCTCGGAAATTAATCTCTGGCATCGGGATAACATTTTACGAATGCAGTCCTTCACTCTCTTCCAATTCAGAGCCTCACGATTTCGCAACATGATCAGGTTTGCGTTTTACAAAAGCGGCTACTTGGATGAGGTGCCCGAGCCCTGCATTTCTCCATTGGATTACTGTTTTGATTCTAATATACGTGACGAGTGTTACAAGACCTCATGTGAGAACATCTCTTTTGTCAAGTGTGCTCATTGTGAGCAAAGTGTCTGCTTATCACACGCCTTCATTGACGACTTACATATTGATTGTATCAATGTGTAGTACTTTGTATGTGCCTCTTTCCTTCAAATGAATCGCATTTCAATTCAAACCCATGTCCTTCTGACTTTTGTTCTGCCTTTCGTTGTGACTTGTTTCAATACAGTTCGCTTTCTCTTTGAACTTTGACCCGCCATAACCTTTTTATTTCTGGAGCTCTGCAGCTAGGATTTCACAGGTGTACTATACTCGTCACTAGCTTCAATTTAAGGTATCACTTGATGAGCAACTCGAGTCCTCACTTCGGGTACTTTACTTGTGAGACGGATGTAACCACACAGTACATACACAGGCTCTCTCTCTCTCTCTCTCTCTCTCTCTCTCTCTCTCTCACTGCCCGTCTTTTGTTTTGAGTCTAATTATTAAGTGAGTGTTTAGAGTGTTAAAAAATTATAAGAAGCAAGATGGTTTTCGACACGTTTCAATTATAAAAATATTAGAGGGTAGTTTGCACAAACGGGCGAACATATGAACGGTCCGGTTTGTATTTTTGGGCCATTCTAGTAACCAATGACTTCTTCCCGTCTCGAATCCGTTAGCTGTTAAGTTTACCAAGTTTGAAATTCAGAAACATCCATGCTCCAGCTGGGATTCGAAACCGGGACCTTCGAGTCCTTGACAAAACCAGTCCTCAACCAACAGGACTACCAGGTTGGCTGAAATTTATTAGACTTAGAAAGTGTACCCAGTGGTCGAAGTGAGGCGGTATGCAACGGTATGGTATACCAGCTCTGGTTTTCGAGAGCTAAAAGCATACCGTTACTGAAGCAGACGGTGTGCATGTTCTTATATACCACTTGCTTATATGTGTAGGCAAATATTGGGAAAACATACCGTCTCTAGTTTTTTCCCACTTCGAACACTGAGTGTACCCATGGACTTACCGTAGTATTGGGCAGTACCTACGTGCAAAGCACGTGCCTAAAGAATATACCTAAGTACATTTTAGATGTAGTATCTGTAGCAACTGAATATCAAATATTTCCTTTGACAATTCGACTTCTAACTAACACCATCTAACATTTTTAAGGTCATAGCTACTATCCGAAATCTGATGCAATGATTTTATTGTAATCAAGTCACCGTAAATTATTTTCTTATGAATCATAAGTGTTTCACAGATGTGCCTTACTTTTAAGATTTATGTATCCCCAACTAATATTGTGGAATCACTTAGGAGTACTAATTATTACAACTAAATCTATAGATTTATAATTATCTAATTTTCCTTTCATCGAATATTAATACCTTTTTAATCCCATGTATTTGTACAGTGAGTGTTATTTTATACTTTCTGATACTATTTCCCTTTTTTATCCATAATGGAAGAAAATAAGAAAGAAATATTTTGTCTAGCTTTCAAATATGTGGTGGGTATTTTTGTACCTATTTATTTGTTTAAAATACTTTTCATTTTTCAAATCATTGTCGTATAGTAATATTATAAAGATAATCGTACATTTTTTTCTTAATGATTATAAGTAGTTTTATTATCTGGGAATATGTTTGAAACATTTGGTGTATACGCTGTTAAAATATAAACGTGTGTTACATATGGTGTCCGATATGGCCCTTTGTTTACAAAATATTGTAAAAATGTGTAGAAGTGCCTGAAGTTTAAAATGCCTTTCTGAAGAGAGAATTAGTGCACTTTTTGAGAACTTCTTTTTTCCACGATACCTATTCATATATTTGCTGTTCAAATTTTGTTCTTAGCATGTTTTGATGTCATCAGATGTACTCGTTTTAGCATCATACCGTTTCAGGTGTGCAAAATGTGTATTTAACATGTAATTGTACTTATTTACAGTGAATATTGTGCATGATTCTATTATATTCCGGTGGAATATTCCCACCATATTTCCAGTGCTCCTGGAATATTAAGAGTTAAGATGGGGTATTAATGAAACGTACTGTGTGATGTTAACTTTAATGTTGACAGAGCAATACGGTATATTTGATCACTTCTTCTCAGAGTATTAACCCATGCATGAAATGTATTCTTTGTGTTACACATTATTCCATAAAAGCTCAATATTATAAAACTTTTGTAAATTGATGTGTTATTGTACAAATTAATGAGATATGTGAAATCGGCCCCACCCACAAAACAAACAAAAACAAATTAGCGTTTGTGTTCCATTCTTAACACCACTCACAGTTTATTTTCATTATATCCCGCTTAAGAATGGACCATTTACGTTAGTGTTATATCCACTAATATGCACTAACGATACACTAACGAACGATCATATTTGTTTGAGGGTAATGTAGTGGTAGTGTCAACGCATCTAAATTAATGATTATAACCCGTCTGAAGCTTCAAGATAAGATGTTCAAGTTTTCTTTTGTAACTTTAGAAATGTCTATATCCTAACCGAAATTCTAACCAAGGACTTTGTGTTGCTTATGGACTAAAACCTTGTGTCATACACTACTTTACCATAGTAACCAGCAATGAGTGAAGAAATTAGCTGTGTGATCCGTGTACGTCAAAAACTAACCAGATCTTTAATACATTGAAAACTGTCCAAGTAAGTCGGTGACACTGATTACTAAGTTGAAGTCCTTTCTTTTCTAGTTTGTTTCTTAAACGATTGATTGATTGAAAGATAGATAAACGAAGTCGAACAGTACAGTAATATAGATCTACTAGAAAGTCATTTAAACGTTGGAAGTTTGTAGGAGGAACAGAGGTCCAACGCTATGGAGAAGAAATATAGTCCTCAAGAAAACGTAGGACTGATTTTTAAAAAGGTTGAATTCTGACTGAATTAGGTAGCGTTGTTTTCATAGTTAGTGTAAAATGACCTTCAATTCAGAAAAATAATAATTCAGCTTTCAATCCTCCTACAACAAGAAAGTGGTGTTTTTGGGTATTATATTTTGTATCTATACGGTAAACGTACGGTAGCAGGTTTCGGACTGTCCAATTGTAACATTAGGTATTTACAATAATTGCTATTGTGTTTCATTGAAATTTATTCTACTATCTCTCTGCTTTCTAATTTTGTTTATTGAAAATTTCACCGAAATAAAAGAAATAAGCACGTCTGATCCTTGATGGTGAATTGCAGTTGTCTTTTGGTTGGAAAATGGAATTCCACATTACCACACCATTGTTAGACAACAAGAGGAGATTCATCAAAACCAAATATTGCCTTGAGTACATCCTAGGCATATATATATAACCCTTAGCAACTACATTCTCATCGGCTTTCTGCGGTCACCAAATAAGGTTATCGTTGGAAGTATTGTGACCTATGGTGATGCGTGGATGTTTTTCGTCATGTTCTAAGGGAAGAATAACTTCTTTAGGCCTAGCCGTTAAGTTACTTAAATATCCTAGAGACAATAATAGACTCTGGGCTCATTCGGGCTTAATCGTCGATTGTATCCTCAGAAGTCGTCAACGCTATAGGTCACGTAGTGACACCGAACATGGCGCAAATTAAATTTACGACATTCAGGTTAGTAACGAACTCCATTTGAGTTTGGTACATGCATTCCATTCTTCCACAAAACTAAAAAGTCATATTTTCTTAGTGTAGTATCTACACCAGTAAGATCTGACTGTTCTAACCCTGAAACTGAATTGCCAAGAAGTAGGTAAAACTTCAGATCCATCAGTAATAAAATGAATCAGCGTCTGATGATTACTAAGGACCCTTTAATTTCATGTTTTTATTCTCCTATTTATTCCTTTACGTTGTTGTAAGTAGACTTGAAATACCAGTTTTATAATAAAATGTTACAATCCAGTTTTGCTCCCAAATTCTTCTAAGTTAGCAGGTTTTAAATATTCTTTGATGCAGCAAAACGAGTTACCCCTGCGTGGTCCTTGCTAGCACGCATCACATAATATTACCATTAAGAAGTAAACATATCTTTTGTAGAAATTTCTACTTTATTTAGATAATTTAAATCTTTTCTAAACGGTTCTAAAGTTTCTTGTATCTGGAATACTATCAGTTTAAAAAAAGACGCTTATTATTACTCTACATATGTATATGTTATACGTGTTATAAGTGCTACAAAGACCAATATATTTCCCTTCTTCCTTAAAGAGGTTTTCAATTAACATTATGGGTGTTCATATCATTTTCACTTGACCACGAAAAGTAACTGTAAAATTTGTTAATCGTTGTAGATGTCTATCATCAACATATGATGAGTCACGATAATTTTAAAGCCAATTCATTTCTTAATTAATTTCAGTGGTCTTTATTCAATAAATACTTTTCAACTATAAATGTGCGAGGTATTTTTTTAACATTGTCATAAAAAGGAGTAAACATGAATGGTGCTATTAAACTTTCAAGCAAATTGGTGCAATGATCACTACGTCCTTGTGAAACCAGGCGAAGAAATATTTCCTAACAAGCAGTCAGAGCTCTTGAATGCTCTTTCCAGTTTTTTTTTATATTTCTTTTTATTTAAGAAAGAAAGAAAGAAAGAAAACAATGTTGACCATTAAATGCAGTCACAAACAGGTTTGTCCGCCCTTGAGGCTAAAGGTTCAACAAATATTATATATGTGTACTGCATATGGTGACTTTCCAATAGGTAACTGGACATATGAGGAAAAAAACACGCTCCTTCGATTTTACTAAGCATGCTTCTTTGAAAAGAATGAACACATTATTGTCAACAACAAATTGCTATAAATATCAAATGGAGAACAGGCATACTGTTAAATTGGCAGTTCACAAGATTCCTAGGCTGATGTCTTGACCACACTTTCCTCTCGTTGATGGCAATGATATTCTGAAAGGTGATGCACATATTGTCAGAAAGATCAAGTGGTTTAGCATGTCGGTGGCCTCAGCCTAGCAATCCTGTGATCTTCAGTGCTGCGCATATAGGTTCTTTGTTCTTCTGTTTGGATCATGGTATTTTCTTTCATTTCTTCATACTTGATTTTGTTTAGAAATTCCTCTTAGCCATTGTTCAACATAGGATTCCAGGCTTGTGTTACTGAACCAAGAAAATTAAGAACGTATTTCTTTACGATAAACAACGATGAACGTTATAATACCTCATGGTCGTTAGTTACAACTAATTCCTTGTGCCCGAAATCTAAACCTCCTTTTTATCCCAAAATCCAGGCGTTACCTAATTCAAAGATCACTGATCCATAGGCTCTCAGCTGATCAACTCATGAATGCAATCACCTAACAATGATATCTTCTCATCCGAAAAATTCTTCCAGTCCACGTTAAACAAGAGTGAACTGTTTTTTAAAAATCCATTTGACAAGTTTCATGTATCACTTATGCCAAGATCATGTTCTTTTTTTTTTCGTTATATAACTACAGTAGAGCCTCAGGGATCCGAAGTAATTGGAGCTGAGGCCTGTTCGGATTCCGGAAAATTCGGATTATTAAAAAAAACCGCTCAAAATACGCAGTAAAAGTAACAGATCATCCATCAGCGAGTTGTAATAGCATAAATAAGCCTTGACGGCGCGTCAGCCACTACTGTATGGCAGAAGGACGCAAGGTTAGTGACCTTGAGTGTGAGTCAAGTTGAGTGCACGGGATAAAAATAATCGATCAGGTGAGCGTAAAAATCAAAGTCCTTGATTAGAAAACTTAATTGTACTATCAATTTCCCCTCGGAGGTGTTCGGACTCCAAATGTAGTAACAAGACTTTTGATAAGGTATCGTCTCGACGTTTGCCTGGTGAAACTGATGGAAAACCTCTAAGATAAGAATAAATAACGGAAGGTCTGCAGCAAGATTCGAATCTGCTCACTGTCGGTTTCGGAAACTTGAAGTCAGAAATTCCTTTAAGTAAATGTAGGTCTAAATAAGCATGAATAGAACTACTTTTCGGCAAATAACAATAATTCGTCTGGGGAAAGTCAGTATCTTAAACAGATTTCCTTTGTGAAACAATTGTATACAAAAAAAATGATGCCTGGTTGTATAATAAAGAGGAATAAATTACATAACATTGCAACGGACGTTTAGTGTATACGTTATGAGTTAAAAAGAGTGTTATTTCTCGGTTAGATAGCAGTGATTATATTTATTATCTACACTTATACCGACAGTCCTCTTGTTCATGCTCACTTTGACACATTTATTCCAGAGAATGTTTGGGAACCCTATTTTCTTTGGAGAATCCCTTGTAGTACATTCATTGCATAGTTTTGGAATACGTATTTTTCGAGAGAGCAGGTTTTAAACCTTCATTGTTACCATTCCATTTAGTTCTCCTGTTCGTAGCACTGGAAATATGAAGCTCTAAAGTTTATTTTCCTACGCTCTCGGCGCCCTATAGCGCCGAAACGAAGTATTTGTGCACTCTCGGATGATCTATACCAGTATATATTTTTTGTGTGTGTGAGGAATCGCGTGAGGTAGTTTTGTCGGTATTGTCTTGCGACACCCTGTATATTTATCGTATTTTGCATTCAAGTTAGTAAAAATTAACTCAAATGTTTTTTTAAAGGAAAATATATTTTAAAGAAAAAAGTTAACATACGAAGTGTATTACTGACAATGATAAATTAGATTTTCACGAACAGAGCTATAAAAATTACCCATTACAATTTAACTTTAGAAATAACGTACTTCACTGAAGAGTATCTCGGCGTTGGACGTAAGAGAAAGCATGTTATACAAAATTTCAGTTACGACAGATATTTAAAAAAAGAAAAAAAAATATGTATTAAAAGTTACTATTAACACCTAATCAGTAAATCACGCAATGAATGGACTAGTCCTGTTCAAACCGGTTTTAATAATAAGTCTCAAACTGTTATCTGCATTTTATAGGTACGCCATTAAGGTCAAAGTTACTTACCAGTGACTTTGATGAGCTATTGACTAACTTCGTTAGACCGGAAGTTAATATTGCCTGAAACAAAATTTAGATATTGCACAGAGAGTAGTAATTAGTTTTCGTTCGCTTAAAACCCTTATGCGCTTATTGAAGTATTCTACAGCGTATTACCTCCTTTGTGTTACACAAGGAAAGAACAGTTATAAGATCAGTTTTTGTGTGTGTGCAGCTTTCTTTGTCTGTATGTTTGTCAGTACTAGGATTAGAAGATGAAAAAGAATTCAGATGGAAGTTCGAAACGAAGGATGGCATGGTTAATAAGAACACAAAGGAAGGACATTGTAATTGAACATCGTGGTTTGGAATTTACTCAAAATTGTAAGTTCTGTTCCTAAAACATCATCTCCATCCCATGGAAAGGAATTCTAATCAACAATTCACCTTGTTAAGTCATCTTCGGATCATAGACCTGCATCCATTCATTATCACCGTATTTCAAAGCTCGACTTATTGTTCACTTATAAACTTCCTTCCTATGACTCTTAATCAACTCTCATTCAACGAAACTATCGGTTGATGCGAACCTGGCTTGAGCGAAACTTACGACTACTTTGGTAAATAACAATTCTTAAATTGCTGTAATTTTTTTTTCACATGCTTCGTGTTGTGTTTCATGTATGCTTCTGACAATATACAAGGTGTATTCAAGTTCTAACAACTTAAATTCTTTTTTCAGGAACAGAAGAAAATGTGAGAGTTATTTTAGAAGACGTAGTCATTCCTTCATGTTTGGTGAAGAAGAGTTTCGCACTGTCGGACTTGCAGAAAGTTCGTGCCCCTTCTCTCTGTAGAAATATTTTAGATACTAAAGATGGCTGCCATCACGTTTGAAGAACAGAGTGTTGTTATCCGTTAACTTCAATCGTGTGGCATGACATCCATCGAATTCCATCAGTTTAGTGAGACATGCGGTGACTGTGTCGTGGACGTTATACTTTCATTACGTTTCCAAAGCCAGTACGGGACGGCTACAACCTATGAAAATATTTTTTTAATGTAGTTTCGCCCAACAATGCAACAAAAGCGAACATGAAAGACTGAAGCACTGCGCTTTTATCAAGACAACGCTCCTACTCATAAGGCAATTCTTGTTCACTAGTTACTTACGGACAACTTTGAAGTATTTCCTCATGCTCTGTAATCACCTGACCTCGCACTTCGATTTTTGGCTTCCTTTCAACTCTGAAGAATGCTTTCCTTGGTCACAAATTTTTGAAGTCTCTTGTATCAGCGATTTTATAATGGACAATACACACTTCTAAAAAGTGTTTAATGTGGCTATATGCAATCATGGAGTCACAGTTGGGAAAAATGTATTCTTCGGGATTACTGTGTTGGAAAGTGACGGCAGTTTAAGCTTTATAGGATAAGTACTTTTTGTTACTTAGAGTTTGAATGCACCTCTTAGTTAATTAATTTAAACGTGGAATTAATTTTCCAGGGTGCGACAGATAAGCATATGTGAGCGAAGTACTCATTCCTTTGTTCTAACATTTTCACTGCAAAGGAAAATAGGCCTATATACCATAATTCCTTTATTTTCTTTGTACATACTTCTAAAACATTCTTAATTCTCGTATATGCAAATAGTGTCAATAATGGGTACAAGAAGTGTGCGTAGGTAATCTGAAGGTGACTCTTTTCAACTCTTTTTGCTTAACTTTCCGAAATACTTTTAAAACAGTTCTTGTACGTTTTGCTCAAGATATGTGCCCCTAATAGGTGAGTGGTAACACTTTCTGTCTTGTAATTAAGGAGTTTAGCTTCGATACCTGTTGGGGACACTAGAGTTATTTGGAGCCCACTTTGAACTGTAGGTCTCAGCCTTACCATGTCATCCTTATCAGATGGAAGGTAATGACAAACTACTATCGGCTTACCTTGGTCAGAAACCTCCGGGTCATCGTGATCATCACATGCAGACAAAACTCCGACACCCTCATTCTTGAATCGAGCCTATCCAGTAGCCTAAAGTTTATTATCCAAAAATGGTAATGGATTAAGTGTGTTCGTAGTAGGTCAGTTGGTTGGAGCAATCAACCAAATGTCAGGAGTTCTATCCTCTCTCTCTCTCTCTCTCTCGCCAAACTTTTTGAAAAAAAAAAACTTATTTCGTCCGTACGAAACCTGCTTATAGATACACTGTTAATTTATGGGGAAAAGTGTGTGATCGGATGTATTTTTTTTTAAGAAAAAAAAAAAGCGTTTGCAACCAATAAGAAATAAAATAGTGCTCTTAGTAAAATATGAAGAGTTCAGGGAAGGAAGAGTCTAAACGTATTTTAACGTCTGTCTCCCATTTACAACCGAGCGGCCGTGGTTCAGTAGCCTTGGCTTAGCATTCAGGAGGTCCTGGGATCGGTCCCAGCGGACGACCATCCTGACTGAGGACTTTTCAGGGTTTTCCTCAGTCATACTATTCAAATGCTGTGATGGCATCTACAAAAGTACCTGCCAAAATACTATCCCGGCCTAAACCTAAGATGCCTAAAAGCCTTAAAATAAATTCACATTCAATTTTCTTATCTACTCCTAATGTATATCATATTCTTAAAACCACTATACGTTGGTGATTATTTGCGTTTAGATTTCAACGTTCTAAGTTGTTAAATGTCATTGTGTAGTATCTGTTAGCAAACTCATTTTTTAAATGCACATAAGACTTACCTCCTTCTTTCCTTGTACTCTTCACTTGGTTTCACCTCCAAATTTAAATAATAATAATAAGCGAACTATTTGATATGTCGACAAACCTAAAGCGCCCATGCATAACAAAAATGTTCCTTTTAGAGCTAAGCAGAAAGGTACCGTATGATACAATAGGAATGGCTTGATTTTTCATGGCAAAACGTTATAGCATTAATAAAAAAAAATTTAAACGCTAATTGAGATGTAAAGGAACTGCCAATTTCAGGGTTACAAGTTTATAAGCGACCGTACAAAACAAGGTTGCTAAACAGAAATCTGAAATCAGTTTCTTTCTATGCGCTTTCATTGAGACCATAGCGTCAATTCTTACGATGAAGAAAGCTGAGAATATAAAAAGGACCTGCCATATTCAGTCAAAGACATGGCTTTCTCTGGCTTGTAGTTATTGAGAACTAGGGAGATACAAACGGACAGAGGGCCGCGGGGACTCAATGGTAGAGCGCTAATCTATGGTGTGTGGGATCCCGGTTTCATCCCAGTTCGGACTATGTGGTGGACAAACACAGCATGCGTGGGTTTTCTCTAGGTTCTCACGTCTCCCACCTTCTTTATTTCACCAATTTTCGTTCAAGGATTATTGTTTCTTGGGGCCCCTCAAATCTAGTATTCAGATAAAACAGTAAACGTACCTGCGAAAGACACCTCTGGTCCTGGGTTCCACAGACGTCAGAAAATTGGTCAAAATATTCAGAATAAATTGAGTTTCTTTCTCCCTGTATATTACATCCTGGAAAAAGTACCACGATCCTATTTTGCTAATCACGGAAAACACATTTTGACACTGGTTAAACCAATAGGAAGAGAAGGAAGCTAGAAGTACATCTTTTATAGAGATGATGAAACAACGACATTTATTGGAGAACATGGCACCATCACTTTAATCTGAAAATAAGAAATCTAGTGGCTGTTTTCTAGATCAGTTTTTTTTTCAACCACCGGTCTGCGAAACTATTATAGTTATCGGCAAATCGTTTATGCATGCATCTTTTCAAAGTCAAATAAACCACTAATTTACTGGTATCTTCCCAGTCCTTAAAAGTTATCCCTTATAGGTTGCCGATCCGTGAGTATTATTAAAAGGTTGAAAAATACTTCTCTAGATGTTACTAGGCTTCTTTAAATCTTGTCTTTCAAGTTTCTCATCTTGCGACATCAGCACTTTACGTTTGAATAACAGCTTCCTTACGCAATTAAAGGGATATGCTAGATTTTGTTATTATGCTAAAGACTATCTTACGTTTAGCTCTATTATGATAACAAGGAGACCGCCAATTGCATCATATAGAAACCTACCCTGAAACTTTGCTTGGAGAAAATACGACCTATAGAGAGGTAATGAAAATGCGACCTACAGTATATAAAATAGCTTCCCATGTTTAACTGCAAGTAACTCGAGTTAGGGGCTGGTATATTGGTCAAAGTTTTCAAAAAAGTTTATTTTTTTTGTGATTCAATCAACAGAAATCACTTCTGCTTCACTTTCGTCCTGGAATGAAACTGCCGAGTTGTAGTGTCACCTTCCACACCACAACACTCCTCGCCAAGAAGGTTTTAAGGGGCCTCAAGCCCCTGAAATTAAGATATTTTGTAAAAGCCATTTGATTTTGCCTGTTTTACAACAATAATAATTTCGGGGGGTCCATCCCCTTAAATACGTCCCTGGCGAAGTGTACTACGGTCTGAAAAGAAACGCTACAACTCAGCAGTGTTTTCTTTCAGGACGAAAGTGAAACAGAAGTGACTTCTCTTGATTGAATCATAAAAATAAACCTTTTGTACACTTAGACCAATATATCAATCTCTATCTCGGGCTCACTACAGTTAATATGGGAATATATATTTTTTGTATATTACCTCTATATAGGACGTAGATTCTCGTAACAAAATTTCAGGATACGTTTCGATATGATGTCATTGACGGTCTCCATGTACGAATGGCAACACTAAATAATACAACAGAAGTAAGCAAAAGGACTCAGTTGTGGTGCTGTAAAGAGACTTTTGAATTGAAAAAAAAGTATACAGAGTGACGTGACACGGCAAATAAAGAACTGTGTTGATTCAAAAACTTTTCGTTGTCCCAGAACCACTTTCGTGTGTTAAATCAACACCGTTTGTTGTGTGATTTGGGTGATTCAACACTGTGATACTGCTAATATGACACCGTCCACAGTGTTCAATCAACATTGACAACACACCATTGTGTTGAATATCCGAAATCAACACCGTGTTGTTGTGTTGATTAAACACAAAATAAAAAGTAGTGGTCGCCTTGGGACACGAAAAGTGTCGAATTACCACAGCCATTTTCTCCCTGTAAACTCAGTTTATGAAATAAGGAAGTATAAGTACGAATATCTCTTTTTAAAGAGAAAGTGAATAGATAAACTTAAAAAGTAAAAACTGATTTTTGGTATTCACTCAAGTTCAAAAGGTTACAGTCACTGTTACTATTAACATGGGCGTCAACATGTAATAGTGGATAATGTTATGCGTAGTTGCTGCTTCGAACGACCAAAGAAACGCAACACAATTATGTATTCAGAACTCTATAGTTTTATCTTACAAATGATCATCCCTCCATAACACGAAGCAAGGCTAAAGCAGACTGAAGGAGACGGTAAAAAAAAAAAAAAAAAACGGTGCAAGAACAACGAAAAGCAAAGCAAAAATATTACTACTTAATAAGTAGCTCCGTGCTTTTCTCACTAGAGCGTAACAAAACGCACGCACAATCAAGCAATACCTATATATATTATGACAACATTTTCTTCGGTTACCGAAAGGTCAAGCCAATTGTTGACACCACGTGTCATAAAATGTTTGATCTAATTCTCTGTTGCAATTACAGATCAATTACCTAAGAATACCGAGTACAAGAAATTACAAGTTTTCAGATATCATCGTTATGATGTTCTTATTTTGTTAATGTTGTTATAACGTAATAATTACAGTATTTCCTAAAGGTATTTTAGTTTCATAGCCTACAGACAACCTTATTTGTATTCTAGTCTATGTCTGGCGCATTATTTTTATTAACCAAACTTCATAAATATTCTTTTTTTTGTAAATATTTATTTTAATAATGTAATGTTCTGTATGTATACATAAAAGTAAGTTCCTATCTTAAGAGGTCACGAAACGCTTGTTTTTTTTTGTTTTTTTTTTAGTGTTGCCGAGAGTAGATAGTTCAAAATAGAAAACCGGCTGAAAGTTGTAAGTATGACAAATAAAAGCGTCCTCGATGGACAAAACTTTACCTACTGCCAAGGGCGTCGGCAGGGAGGGGCAAAGGGGAGCACTTGCCCTCCCTTGGACTTCATTCTTTATATCTTTTATTATTCTACTGTATTTTCACATTTCTGGTGTATGATTTATGCTTTTCACTGTGTGTATTTCATAAGTGGTATTTGGGATATTGTTTCCTTATTTATTCCCACATCCATTTTAATCTACGTAGATATGTAATTTATACCCACAAAACGAACTTTATAAAAAATCGAAATAAAAACACGAACGACTTTACTAAACTATTATGCAGTTTTTATTTCTTTGAATTTCCTCATTTTTGATGAAGTTCACTGCAGTTCTAGAAAGCAAACAGAAAACGAAAGAGTTTCTCCCACGAACATTCACACACAAACTTACGTACGAATCGTAATATACACATTCTTTTACAGATGTAATTTAGGGACCCTCATCTTAAGGATACATTGATAATATTTACATGAATTTTTTTTTAATACCGACCAAATCAAAAACGATACTGAAATACTGATCCAACATGGCGAAAAAAAAAATCATTTTCTGCACCGTTTGAGCTAGAGATACGAAATTTGGCATAATGGTGTATCATAACAAGTAGTTTAGGAAAATATTACAACGTTTTGAAAAGTCCCCCTCTTGGATTCAAAATGGCCGCCCAAATATCATTTTCCACACCATTCGAGCTAGAAAAATGAAATTTTAAATGAAGGTGTACCATCCTGAGTTAGTCACAATAATATAGTAAAAAGTTTAAAAGGTCGCCATCTTTAATCCAAAATGGCCGCCAAACACATTTTTCAAACCACTGAATCTAGAGAAACGAAATTCGGTATAAAGGTGTATGGCCAACAGTTGGTTACGAAAACTCCTATATGGAAAAGCAGCTCCCCCGGTTCGGGGTCATATTAGTACCATTAAGGCGTAGAACACCATCTCATCAAGATGTTTAAAATCAATTGCAAAATTTGACACATACGAGAATAAAAATGAGA
>JAGDQP010007058.1:36758-69166 GCA_022664845.1 Lepisma saccharinum
AATATATACCACGTTTTCGAAAACGGACTAAAAAATAAAAAAATAATTTCTCCTAGCACCATACAGATTTATAACCCCATACAGATTGTCCTGAACATTTGTGATTGTAAATTTTTATATAACTATGAAAATAGTTGTAAGATTTAGAACGAAAAACGTGAGGTGCATGCATTAGATAGTAGTAAGGAGTGTGGAGAGTAGCTGTCGTTCAGAAAACTCACAGAACAGTTCATATCATTTGCAATGCAATAAAATTGTTAATGATTTAGGTGAACTATTCATGGATCAATCGCATGCGTCCCATGTTTTTCGTTCTAAATTTTACAAGTATTTTCAAAGCTATTAAAAATTTACAATCACAAATTTTCAGGATAATCTGTACTGTGTTAGCAATCTGGAATCTGTATGGTGTTAGCAATCTGTATGGGGCTAGGAGAAATTATTTTATACTTTTTAGTCCGTTTTAAAAACGTGGTATATTAATTTTTTTTATTTAAATAATCTATTAAGTAGTTCTCGTAGCCTAAATTCAAAAAGATTTGGTGGTTACTAGGATCGATCCCGCGTCCTGTCAGCAATAGAATAAGCAGTTGAGATGCAGACCACGATAGTCATGTGGTACATGAGACCCTCGTTTTCAAGTTTATGGGTTCGAATTCCGGTTGAGTTACGGATTTTTCTGGATTTTACGAAATTAGTAAACTGTTAGAGCCGAGGCAGGCAGTCGTGGGTGGTTCAATAATAGAGACAGTAGGATTTCATGAATAAAGGTGTTTAAATTTCATTAACGAAAATCTTTTTTTTAAAAAAAACGTGTTAGAAGGTGAAATTTCATGAGTGCAAGGGTAAATTTCATGACTAGTTAAAATTAATAATTGTTTTTAATAAAACTTAGGCATAAACCTTGTACTAATACATCCTGCTAGACACCTGTGTAGATGAAGTGCATTTCTTTTGAAATAACCATCTGATAATACCGTTAATTATATATTTGTTTATTCAAATTTTTCCCACACTTTTTCCACATTTGCAAAAACAAGTATCAAACTGATAATAAGCACAATAAATGAAGGAATTTATTTCTGAATCATTCAGCTGAATTATCATCGGAATATGATGAAAGCATCTCCAAATTTATCATGGCTAGACTTGTTCAATTGTTGGTCAGCACACAGGAAAAGTTTGAAAACAATTCCTTATAGTCTGCATTTGAAACTTTGTTTTACTCTGCCCGATAGTGAAACTTTTGGTGAAATGATATTTCACGTGTTTGACTTGTTTTCATAGAGCCTTTCACCGCGAATACCGTCAAACGAACACAATGAATGACGTTGTGATAATGTAGTTCAAATTTTTCAGGTAGAAGGGAAAGCATGTTACCAAACTTTGCTGCCATCCGTGGAGGATAAAGCGCACTACATTCTAACATTATCTGTGTTACGTGAATCCGATGATGGGTTTTCGAAGACGAACTGTATTGTTTTATTGTTTAGTTAATATTTTCGTCAATGAATGAATAACAATTGTATAATTTCTTGACTATAATAACACAGAATTTATGGATAGAAGCAAAGTATCAAAATTTCGCGAGTATTTCGTGAGTTAAAAAGATCATTTTCAGAAAATATTAACAATCATATATCTACTCCATGCAATATCTTAAGTGTTTAACATTTTTGCGAGTCGCGAAATTCTGCTGTCTCTACCCAAACAATACAGTTTCCAAAAAGAAACAGACCTGAGGTATCGAAACCATTCTAAGTCCGTTACATTTCTCACATGATATATTTAAGTTTGATGAGTCAGTGAGTAAATCTGATGCTATATAGTGAATTGAATATCCACAAGTATTATGAGAAATGAACCGCCCTGCTTGCCTAGTGGTTACTGTCGTTGACTGCTAATCGTGGGGTTCCGCCTTCGATTCTCGGCTCTGCCAAAATATTTTTTTTTCCAAAGCGAGAAGGTTGCAATGGTGCCGACCCATCATTGTGATGGAATTGGGGAGCTGTGTTTGTTTATGCGCAAGGTTTTTGTTGAGGAATTAATAGTAAATGACAGGTAATAGTAGTCTTATTGATTCAATATGAGTGTAATGAAGTGGCTAAAGAAAAGCCCTAATTCGTACGAAGAAGAAAAAGTGATTAGAACAGTCTCCACGTGGTACCAGTGATTCTGATGAGAAACTTTCAGACCTTTGTAACACTAGGAACATTAAAGAGTCAAATACTTCAGCGTTATTTCCCGAATGTTGGTCTGAAGATCAGTATAAATATTTCAAAACAGAATATAAATGGTTAGCCATAGAAAATTAGTTAATAGGCTGTAATATTTTACCTTGAAATCAGCCAAGTGGTGATGGGGACATATAAAGGAGGAAGCATTAAATTTTCAAGAGAGTGGATTGATTGCAAGGTTAGTTTTAATGGTGATGATAAAACGAACAAACAAAAGAGTCTGAGAAAAAAAAATCACAAACACAAAGTTTCTATAACTCTAAAAAAATATGAATCCATTAAAACCGAATCGCACAAACAAAAACTAGAAGTGTCAGAGTAGACAACATGAATAATAAACAATTGGACACCACAGTGAGGATTTTCCGTACACCATACAAAATTACCAAACAAAATAGACCCTTCAGTGATTTTTTTTGTGATATAGAACTACAGGAAATAAATAGATTAGATATGGGTAGAATTTTGCATAGAAATTTCAGTTGTGCAAGCATAACTGACAACATAACGAAAGAAACGAAAAATAAATATTTGCGGAAACAATAGTTAAAAATAACATCAACATTGGTATTCTTATGGATGCATCTATTACAGTTAGCAAAAAAACCCTGTGCTCTGAAATCCTGTCTTTTTTCTGGGTTCTTCTGGAAATTAATCACACTATAGCCGCAGCCATAAAATATGCAATTTTAAGTAATTTAAGATCGCAAAGAATGAATGAAGATTTTTTGGAAACAAATCCTCAGTTGTTTTTGCTGCTGATGGAGCCTCAGTAATGTCAGGCAAAAAAATAGAGTTGCCGCTGAGTTGAAAAATATATTCCCCAATCTAATTGTTAAACATTGCTCATGTTCCCAAAGAATCAGAGAAAACTGGTGGAATGTGCTGTACCATTAGAGCAACAAATAACGAAAATTGAGGATTTACAATAAGATGGGTGTCGTCGAATCTACTGTGAAAGCCACATGGAAAAGTTGCGGTGCACTAGCAACACATTTTAGTACTGCAAAGAATGGCATGACAAAAGAATCAAAAGAGAGGTCAAAATAATAGGGAATGATACACTGACTAAATTGAGTGACTTGTCACTGCAGTTGGGAAAGTGAAGCATGACTTTACCTAATGATGACAATGCTATTAGAAGATCTGCCAGAGTCCCTGAGTCAATGTGCAGTTTACCAGGAGAGTTTTCTGAAGAAACAATTACGACTTCTAAAATCATGAAATTTAAGAACATTGATCTGCTTCATAAATGCGAGAGGGCATCAAGTGTAATGAATGAAATAATAACCAACAAAATAAATCCATTTCTTTTGGAACGATCCAGTACACTTATCTTCATCATCAGCACTTATCTTCATCACCTTCAGTAAAGGAATTCAACCCAGTTCCTTATGCGAGGTCATGGCTGAGGACAGGAAGGCGATCAGCTCGCGAAACAGCATATCGGAAGCCGGAATCAAGTGTAAGTAATGCGCAGTATCAACCGATATGGAGGCTTTTGAAATAAATGTGAGCTTTGGTTGGATCAATAATATCAAAACATTTCAGAATGCAATAATACATTTCTGCTACTAACTTTTTAATTGTTAATTAGAATTGTTATGAAACTTAGTGAACATGATAATGGTAAGAATTTAGGGCTTAACTGAAATGTGTGTTCTACTTAATTGAAACCAGAGCTTTACCACGATCACTAAACCAGAGCTGAAAAGGGGCACCGGGTCAAGTTTTGGACCACGTCACTGGGTCTATGCTCGGGACCCCCCTGACCGGGTGACCCAATTTCGACTCGTTACCCAGAGGAAAAAGTAGTTTTCAAATATTTACTTGCGTTTGAATAGTGTTTCTTTCAGGGGGGACCGGGACCGGAAATGTTACGCCCAGGACAAAACCGTTTCTTTTTAATAATTTCTTTCCCACTTCGAATATTCCCAGTTCGTTATAATTCCCAGTTCGTTATATTTGTTCTAGTCATGTAGGGTCACCGGAAGTGAGCCGGTTTCAGCTCCGGACTGAACTACCCAAATATTATACTGTATAAACGATAATAGAGGACCATATGTGATTTCAATGAGCTGATGAAAGTGATCAAGAAAAGGAAACAGCTCTCGAATTCTCCCGATACAAAAATCGCTGCAGACCACTAGTGCACAAAGATATGAAACTGTGCGCTCGTCGTATATCAAAGGTGTCACAAGCGCACAATATTCAATGTTGCGTTGCCAGAATCGTTGGAAGTAGGCTGAGAGTGTTCAAAATAAGAGGTGTGCATTACAGATGTTTATTATAACCAAACTTTCATGGAAAGAATTAAGGTCAAGAAATATTATAGATGTTTACTATTACAAAACGTATTGCCTTTGTTTGCAACTTATCGGTACTGGTTAACACTGAACCAATTTACCATAATTTAAAGAATCGTAGAATAAGCTGATGTCTTTCTCCGATGAGTTGAAGATATTCATGCGTCTCTGGAGCTCATCCTTTGTTCCCTCATTGAAATAATCTCTTTGGATAGAAATTATTTTTGTTCCATTTTCGGCTTTAATTTGCTTAACTACTCGTAAAATGAAGAATACTGCGATGTGGCGAATACCCGTTGTTGGTGTGCCTATCTGTCGGTAGAGCACCAGCAAAAATTTTAAAGTTGATGGGGTGTTGAGATTTTTGGGAGTGACACCCCTACAGGGGTGTGGAGGAATCATTGGCGGTGGCTAAAGTACTATATGTATGCATCGTCTGCCCCCAAGACTGTGACAAGTGAAGCCTGCAGCTCATTACCTCGCAAGCAGAAAAAAACTGTTTTATTGCATCATATGCGAGGTCCAAGACAAATAAATCTATATCAGTTGTCTTACAAAAATTCTGCATTGATACGCCTGTAACAGAGGGTAATAGAAGGTTCACTTACTAATAAATTATTTCACATTCTACTCGAAAAGTTCTGTTTCAGACATCAATTCGCCAATGCAGAAAACGGTTTGGCATAACATGGCAACATCGCCATGGATTTGTGCGCTCGTGTTAAGCGCACGCAACCTCTTGTGTTTGCGGGCCTGACCTACGGCCACAAAAACACCTCATCTTTCACAAAATTAATAGTTTGTCTGAAGCTGTATCTACAATTTAGTAATTGTGATCCATAATTAATTACGATAGAGTATTAATTATGATCCTAGTATCAATATTTCCTCGATGTACCAGTATATAGCATATCACTTGAAAGTTTTATATAAAGAAAACTGTGCTTCTATACGGTTTAAACATTGATATTCCATCTGAACTGTCGAATACCCAAATGCTAATTTTATTGGTTATCTAAATGACAATATGAAAACCAAGATGGAGCTGTTATATTGAGAAATCTACAAGCAAAGTACATAAGGAAAATATTTTATAATTTCTCCGAACAAAAGAAAATAGACAAACTTTAATAAATGCAAATGCCATAATGCTATGCTATCACGTCAAATAAAGAAACTAATGTATTAAAGTTTTATTATCAACGATAGTTGCATTTCATGATTGTACAAAAGAAATTATGTACGTAATACTGTATTTGAATGATCTGAAAATCTTATAATGGCAAGGGATTGATATTATCCTACAATTTTTGTACAATCTTATATTCGGTCACCATTGAGTCAGAGAAAGGCACATTTGTTCTGAAAATATGTAAAAAAATAAAAGGAATATTAATATTAAATTGAACAGGTTTTTTTGTAAAACCTAGGAAACAATATAATAACTAATTGGATGCTTAACATTATCACTTTAGAACCATATCGTAATTATCCCAGCTGTGCTCACTCATCGATTCCGCTAGACCTTTCCCTTGTAGGGGGTGTCATCCCCAATATTCGAGAGCACCCTTAACTTTTAAATCTTTACCGTCAAAAATTTATAGATACTACCGTGCAAAAATCCACGTACACACTCGAAATTTTGACTTTATACCCCCAACTGAAAATTCTGGCGGAATCTCTGTTCCTGCTCCACACATTTCTATTCAGGATTTAAATCAACCAAGAACGGATTGAATATTATAAATAAAAGGCTGAACTCCATATGGAGTGAAGTGGAGAAGATTCCTGATTGGTGGGAAGAAATGAAGACTATACTGTATGAAGACACACACTAAATAAGCTATGAATGTTACAAATACATAACTGTAGGCTAGGCATACCACTACAGCTGCAGAGCGCTGAAGAAAAAAAATACTATAATGGTTTCTTCCGAAGTAATATTGAAATCCGCCTTTTTGAATTCACCTTCCTTTGGTAGTAGGAAGGTGCTGGTAGTTAAGCAATGCACCCTCTTCCCGTTTGAAGTGGAGGGACGGTCACTTTCGAAGTCTATATTTTAAATTACGGACAAAAATCAAAGCCTAAAAGAACAAGGAGGAAATGCTTTTTAAACGAGATAAAAATATCCCCATTAACCTCTGATTCTCCGAAATGTTCTCTTTTAATATGATGAATATATATACTCAGATATTCTCTGATGAATCTCACAACTCGAGGTCACATCGTAAATTGTCATCTTTAGTATATGTGTAGTACACGCATAATTGTTGGTTTCCTGTAAGCTAGAAAGCTGACAGTATTAAAACTCGGTCAGTTTGATTATGTACTGTACAAACAGATATTACCTTAAGGTTAATGTAAAGCAACGATCTCCAACAAAAGATGGCAGCACTACCTCTGTATAAGTCTAATGTATTTTCATTGTTACACGAAATTTCCTTGCTGCTCCTACAAATTCAAGCCTAGAGAGTTCAAACTTTCAGGGAAGAAAGTTCATAACCAATTCAAGAGCATGATCGATGCCGATTTTTTATTTTCGTTTTCCTTCATTGTTGAAAGAGCTTCATTTTTATAGGTTTCGATACTCAAAATAACAATGAAGCGATTTCAACAATGAAGGAAAACGAAAATAAAAAACTGGCTTCGATCATGCTCTTGAATTGGTTATGAACTTTCTTTCCTGAAAGTTTGAACTCTCTAGGCTTGAATTTGTAGGAGCAGCACTGAAATTTCGTGTAACAGTGAAAATACATTAGATATATACGGAGGTAGTGCTGCCATCTTTTGTTGGAGATCGTTGCTTTACATTATCCTTAAAGAAACAATTTTCAATTATTTTGCATCACAGCAATGAAAAGAAGCACCTCCACGAAGTACATATTGCCTAGGACTAATGGATATCGGTCTCATTTCTAAATAGCGTTAGGTGCCATACCGTTTATTTATATGAACATTGGAAACAAATTCTGAGCCTATTTGTAGAACGTCATGCATCAGTATTTTATTCATATATATATAACTGTCCTGGTTCATAACAAAGATGTCTATCTACTCATCCACATGGAGATCCTTTAAATCCTACTCCAGTTGCAATGGTTGATATTTCCTCATTCGTATTGGGGAATGGGTATCCAGAGCACCTCCAAATCCTGCTCAAATTGTAAAGATTGCTATCGTCATTATCGAATGGAGATACAGAGCAAATTCAAATCCTGCTTATATTGTAATGGTTTTTATCCGCACTGGAGAATGGGGAATCCAGACCACCTCCAAGTGTTGTTAGCATTGCGAAAGTTATCTACTCATCTGCATTCGAGAATGGAGATATAGAACACTTTCAAATCTAATTCACTTCTCAGTCCCACTGGACAAATATCGAGATAATATCCTGAATCGGAAACAGGATTCCATACCATAATTTCTCCGAACGGGGAGCATAAGAAGGAGAATAAAAAATATGGTCTGTAGACTAAGATGTTGAAGGCACAGACATGTTATTATGACGATGAAGATAAAAGATTAATTAATCGTATCGTTTACGACCGTTCCGCTACGGAGAAGCCTTATCTTTGTCACGACTAAACTTAGCTATTAAGAAATAAAAACAATTTAAAACTGTAGATGTAAATGGTCTTCAGAAAATAATTTAAAACTTGGTGTATAGGACTAGTATTATAATAATTAAATAAAAACAACAAATGTGTGTATGGCGTTCGGTGTAACAAGTTTAAATAAAAAGTGCAAGGCTGTAACTCACAATAACTTATAATATTACGAGATAAAATAAAACATCCAATCAACTCAAACAAAAATTGATAGTCCTGTCTCTCGCATATTCATAAATAAATTATCTATATTATCAGGATAATCCCCAAAGACTGCCCTCATATCACTGGAAATGTTACAACATTCTCTGAGATGATCATACTCAGGACAATCTTAAAGGACGTTCCGGACACATAAAACTTCATTGCAATTGTTACAATGTGGTGGATCCAAACGTCGCAACAGATATCCGTGTCAAGCTACTGTGTTCTATGCGCAGACGACATAAACGTACCTCTGTATGTATAGCTTGACAAAAAAGGATATTCATGGAGTAGCAATACCCATAACTTACCTCGGTTGATTAACAACAACGTCATCCCATCGTCGCTGCCATTCATTCCGAGTAACCTGTCGATAGTATATCAGCATATTCTGGAATGGAACATACTGAATGTCAATGTTAGCTCCTAAAGAGTTATACTATATTTCATGATAACGTTTCTTTATTTTGCCGAAAAGACTTGAATTTATCTCTGTCCTTTAGGCAATATTAGCTCAAGTCGAGACAATTTTCGTGTTTCATAATACACATGAGTAACTCAATCGGAATGTAAAGTTCAAGATTTTATACTGATTAACGAAATATGTTTCATATTCACCTTGTCTTGTGAGCAACAGAGGCAAACGAGAAGATACCTATAAAATACTTCTAATATCATAATTTAATAATCTCTCCGTAACAACAATGTCCCTGACTGTGGAATATAATAAGATTTATTCACACCCGTCAACCGCGCCCATGTACTATTTATAATTGTAATTCGAATAGAATGTGCCAATATTGATTTCTAGCATACGAAGGATGGGGACTTTAAAAGATTATTGAAGAACAGTGAGTGAAACGGTTCCGATGATTACGACAATACATAATCAATATTCTTCAAACTCTGGAACTCTTTGAAAAGGATTCAAATAAACAATCCTTGGCCCGCAAACGAACAGCCCAAACAGAAATACGTCAAAGTAAAAAAGTATATTTTGTAAAGAAATACGTCCAGAAAATGAAGAAATATATAGATATGCTTGTGTGTCTGAGGGGAGAGTATGTATTAAGTACTTAATTTGGTTTTGATTTAGGAAAATACATTATCAACTAAATAGCGTCTATGAGCAATAACATTGGAAACAACAGATTGGAAATACAGAAGGGGAATATGCAAGTGGCAGTCATTCCGTATATACAAATAGTATTACAAATAACACTTTGTGTATTACTGGATATATTTTCGTGTACATAAAGAATTATATTAGAACAACTTCAGGCATAAGAAAGTTGAAAATTGAACTTAAATGTACGACAATGAAATTGCTTCAACGAAGAAACTCAAATATTCTTTTAGACAACCTACTAGACTCGGTAGGTTGTCTGTTATGAGCTCCTGCGTAGCCTAGTCGATAGCGCGCTCTACTTCAGTGCGAACGGTCCCGAGTTCACTTCCCGGTGGTGGCTTAAAAATTTCGGTGTTGACCCAGCATCGTGAGGACAATTGCGGAGCTGCTGTGAAATTAGAGGGAAAGAGCGAAAAGTGCTTGAGACAATTTGGCTGCTTCCATTTTGCGGAGGACTACATGGGATTAGTGTTAAACGTCTTGCATCGCTATAATATCAAACTTGACTTTAACTAACCCGTCTTCGCTTTCTGTGGTTTGCTCGACATTGCGTCCTTGATTTTTGTTGAAAATTCATAACACTAAACGACGACATTAATATAGCTTATGCCGCCATGTTTGTTGTGTTGATCTACTTGAGTGCGCACTTAACGAAATAATAATGACGCGTGGTTTTTCGTAACACTATTTGGATTGTCAATTGTTGCTATATGTTTATAGAAGTGTCTGTGATAATTATTTCAAAGAGTTTCTCTTTCTGAAGAGATAGAAGGAAAGAAAAACTGCATTATTTATTTATTTATTAAACTCAGATAAAGCTAGAATTGTCATTTTACAACGAAACCAAAAATCATTACTACAAACTAAGTATTATTAAACTTAACTATAAAATAACACATAACACAGTAAGAAATGTGACATGATGGTTATACAGGCTGACAATAAAAGAATCTGGTAACTTCTAGGATTTTACGGATATTTTAATTATGTATATGCTGTAGTACAGCGCTTTAAAGAAAGAAAAGTCAAACACTAAATAAGTTGCGAATTTGGTTCTTTGGAAATTTATAAATATCAATTTATAATTTCTATTTTTCTTAGTGTTTTCAATGGTTAATTAATTTTAATTAACGTTTACTTTTAAAGAGTTTTAATGCTAATAAGCGAAAAGAGTTAGAAAAAATACCTAAATGTTTTTTTAACTAATGCATGGCCATCAAGCGGTGAAAAGAGGAACAAACGTACTAGGCTGTGTACAGGCGGCTGTAATTATGACCAAAAATGATTCTGGAATATAGCGCCATCAAAACACAAACGGAGACTCCGGAAAACAATGTCGTGCCAACGCGGTAAATTTAAAAAGGCGCTCCACCATTCATTGCGGGAAATTGATGGAACTGTAATATTGATTGCCGGATTTCTTATTGTCAACCTGTAATACACAAAAGGAATAAGTCACATTTGTATTTAGGGCTCGACGAAAAGTATTTTCTGATCCAAAAATATAAATATTTGTACCAAGATTATTGTATACACTTACTAGTGGATAGATTAAGCAGCGCTGTAATGTTCTTAACCTGGGGGTGGGAAAAATAAGTAGGTTATTACTTCAAGTTTTCCGCAAGGGAACATGAAAATAACATTTAGATATTAAGTCCAGTTCTGAGGTTTCCGTTAACGATCTTGTAAAATTCTATCATACTTGCAAGCTTGCGACGAGAAGAGGAGACATGGAAATAAATAACTAATACTAAATCTGGTTTGATTAAGTAACGTGCCGATGGTATTTCCCTTCTGACTATAGTGGATTAAGGGAAGACGCCACACATTTTGTTCTAGGAGACATTGTGGAGTAATTAAAAGGAACAGAAAGAAAAAAATTGCACAAATATATTTGGAACATTCATGCTCATACTGATGGAAGTGCATTACGCTAAATGTATACACAACGGATATATAGGCCTCTAAACTGACCTCTCAAAATAGGCATCTTCCCCAATACATCAATACAAGATGTCCTCTTATTTGGGGGAAGATGCCTAATAGTGAAATTAAAATGTAAAACTTCATATCTTTCATGTCTACATTATCTATAATATGACTAAAATACATGAACAAGTATGGATATATTTTCACCACTTCAGAAAATATGTGTTCCAATTTATTTATTAATTGACTTATTTCCATGGCGGAGTTAAGGCCAGAAAGGTCGTCGCTTTCACTCAACCATGTACATACATAATCTATACAAACAGTCAGCTTAATATATTGGATGATAATTAAGATAAAAATAATAAACACTAAGTTAGTACACGCAACTACATAAAGGAAACAACACGTATTAGCAAACACACGCACACAAACACACACATATACCTACATGTTCAAATTTTATGAAAGATGCAAGCCTGAACACCATTTATAAGAGTGATAATACACAGATCATGCATCGATAATAATAAAATACACGAATATAACTTATCAACATATTTAGAATGAGCTTTGCATTCTTTCCGTCTTTCTGAAGAGTGATCAGGGAGATTCTTAGTTTATAACTTGATTCGTCTCCACGTGACAGATTATGCAACATTCACTACAGCCCTTTAGAGACTATACTGACTAGTTCTTTCACACCATGCAAGTTTTCCCCTAGGATCACAATTGAAGAATTACGCTTCTGTAGGCATATTTCCCCGATGGGCATCTTCCCTCAATCTACTCTATTGGATGGGAAAAGTTCAGAACAGAATTAATACGAGATATGTTACAAATACTAGCCATGTTCCAAATTGGGGAGCAATATTCAATTCTAGGGCAGATGAAGGTTTTATAGAACATACTCAGTGGATGAAGGTCCTTAATTTCAGTAAATCTATAGAGAAGACCAAGTAGGTTTATAGAACTGTTAGTTACAGAGGTCATGTGATCTCAGCAAACAAAAGTTTTTCGTCAAATACCACTCCAAAATCCTTTTGACAGGAAACTTTAGCTATAAAATTATATACAATGGAATAAGTAGATGAGGTTTGATTCTTCTTTGAAGAAACAGTAAGAAAAGAAGATATTTAAGGATTCATTTTCAAGTTCCAGACATTGCACCAATCCAAGAGGTCAGAGATTGAATTTTGGAGATGAGTAACATCCTGCCACGATCTGATTTCTACAAATAATTTACAGTCGTTAGCGAAAAAGAGAATTTTGGTTTCAGATGACGAGAGATAAGATTAAATTTTCAAACATTGCTATAGCTGCTAAAATTATAAGTTCGATTAGTGAAACACTTGGAAATTCAAATTAATCTGTTATTAATTTCTTAAAATTAAGATTCATACAAGATGTAGATTTTAGTAGCATTATATTGGGCTTACAGAAACAGTGATTTAATATAAGTTAAAAATTAGATTAATATGGATTGATATTTTTTCCACTGCATTGAGAGAAGTTCATAAAAGTTATAAGAGATGGCACACGGAGAGTATACGTTGGTATTTTCTAGAATTTTCGATAAGCAACCGAGGTAACGTAAGGAAAGGTTTTAGAATAATGATCGAATAAAGATTCCCTTTCATTAATTTAACCAAGAAAGGACAGAGAATACAAAACTTGACTCCTGATTAAAACTTATCAATATTCTACAGCCTGTAGAGATGAAATATTCTATAATATATTACCTGAAAAAAAAAAAGACTTTCAATAATGGTGAAATTTCAATTTGTTTTAGGAGTCTGTAAGTGCGAGGACATTAAGATTATATACTTAAACATAATATAAAAATACTTCTAAAGGTTGGGACTTATGAAGTTTGTATCGTTAGTAGAATCAAATTAATTTGAAATTTTGTTTATCTTTAACAGTGTGATTCTGCATTGTTAACAGCATAAGTAAGCAGCAAGTAAAGAAGTAAATTTAATTACATATCTGTAGCGACAATTGACAATAAATCCGAATTACGAAAACACTCGCATTTTATGACTATTTAGCAATTATTTGTGACGTAACATTTCTTTCTTTCCTAGAATTCTGTAGTAGGTTTGATTGGAAGGGGTGTGAAGTTCTAATGAGGTATTCATAAAACCAGCAACTATGTCACCATCATATAAGTGTAGATACAATGTCCTTGTATGTAGCACAGTATAATACGTATCTGTACGTTTTAAATGTACTTCAGTTAATACGTTTATTCGTGCATTGAGACATTGCTACCTATGCGATACGCTAAGATTATGCAGAACTTATTTTTAAATTGGCCAACATGTAGCAGATCTCAAACTATCCATGATTAATTTAATGTTTTACGTAAGCTGAAATAATACAGTTCTCATGCGAAACAGAGAAATAAATAAAGGTAAGAGACTACCTTTCCACAATCTGTGAGCCGCGGGCGCCCAAATCTATTCGGAGGTCTGGAACCAGTAGCTCATACTACCTTTCCACAGTCTGTGGGCCGCGGGCGACCGATTCTCTGCGGAGGCTCGGAACCAGTAGCTCATATACCTTGGTCCCGTCCTTGAGGGATAACCTCCCTGGGCGACTGTGTCTACTCGAGAGGAACGGAACTCAGAGAACGTAGTCTCTTACCTAGGCAGCCCCATCACTTCTCCTTCCCCCCAGCGTGTCTTGCTTACCCACTGCGGTACGGAGGATAACAGCTGAACAGGACTGTTATAATTATTTGGAGCTCAGACAATCTATACTAGGGCTACAATGTGATTGGCCCTAAATAAATATACCGTATATAAATTCCTAAAACTAAGTACAGTGCAGCTAGTCCTATATAGGAATATAGTTGGATTATATGTGTATAGTAAGGGTGTAATGAAAGCAGAAAAGTATAACGGTGTTCTACGTTCATATGAATTTAATGCATTGCATCGCAGATTTTACAATACCACCTAGTAATCCACTTTGGACCCACTTGGATTCCGTAAAGGCAGCTATCCGAAGTAGTTCTCTATTTATCCAACAGATAGAATGTGACATCAACAAGAATAATATCGCCAATGCTGAACTTCAGTACAAAATTTGAGGCGGATTTTTTCTTCCACTTTTAAAGTTTATGTTTGGCAACTTAGGTAGTATTCTAAATATGCCACCATTTGTAAAAGCCTCACACTGTGGTAGATGATACAATGGTTTGCACTATACATCGTATGATAGAATGTATACTTATAATATTGTAAATGTTATGTAACCAGGAAAATAAATTCTCTTCAGATATTTACAGCCAAAAATAATTTATAAGTCGGAAAGTTAAGTTTGGCAATGCACTAAGAATAACCATTATTATTTAATATTTTAATGAGTAATAATCTCTTACTATTATAATGGGCTGAATTAAAATACATGTTCATAGAAAGAAATATGGACAATTTTGCCTGTATCGTGTACTAGCTAATTTGCCCGTCTGTTGGTGCAGAGTAAATAAAATAAATATTGGTAACAGTCATGAGGACTCTCACTAATCAGTTTAGCGACTGAAAACTGTGGATTTGACATTAATTTCGGTCAGCTATAGATTCAACACTAATATACGTATTTTCTATTATTTTCACATGTCATCCCTTCCCACCCCCTAACACCCCTAGGGTAGGGGGTTGGAAGGGGTGACATTGCTAAGATAGCAGTTGTTAATGAATTGATAGTCATGCCAAATCTAAACATTTACAGGTAGTCAACCCGTTGAACAACATTGTAGCGTGGGTTGCCGCGTGCTTTGCTTTTAAATTTTTCATTGTGATTCTCCGTTGAGTCAAACTGATATGATAACTTCCCAGTCCGGTGCAGTTCCTGATCATGATAAATCATTCTTATTGGTCAACCACTTTTTGTTATGTACGAAAAGTGAAGATTCGGGACATTTTACTATCATTTTTACAGTGTGTTATACAAAAGAGGAACGGAAATCTAATTATTTACTTCATTGCATTAAGTGGTGAAGAAAATATAAAGAGAAAAAAACCCTAACATTTAAGCAAGCAAAGTACTAACAAACAAAAAAACTTTATTGCTGCAAATAAATAAAAAAAATCTTACATTATTGAGATGTTCCCTGTAACATGTGTGGGACATGTTCCATTTCCACGGCCAGAATTTAAGATTTTTTTTTTTCACCTCAGTAAAAGTTTCCACTTGTGCATTTACCTGTGTTTCCTCAATGACGTACGCGTATGGCCGGTCACCCCGTCTGCGTGCGAGAGAAAAAGTCGACAGATACAGTGCTGTGAATTTAGTACCAGCATAAAAAAAACTTCGGGGTATGCCAATACACATTCAGCTAAATTTTATGTAACTGGACTGCTCGATTTATGTTAACTATTATTTCTTACAAGCACGACGATTTTTCAATAAGTGACGCATAGTAACGAACGAAGTATTAGTAAACATGCCATTCAGCTGTAATTACTCCAAATGGACAGCTCGACAAGGTAAATAAAGATATTATTATCCAGGATTTTAAAAGATATCTTCAATTATTTGTTTATAGTAAAGGGTTGAATTGAATTTTATTTATGCCCTTAGGCATGTAAGTAAGGCTTAGGCCGGGATAGGAGAAGAGAAAGGATTTGGGAAGCTGCTGGCCAGGGTCTATGTTCAAGGTGCCATCCCGGCATTTGCATGGTGTGACGAAAAAACCCTGGAAAATCCTCAATCAGGATGGTCGGCCACTGAGATCGAACCACCGGCCTCCCGAATGCTACGCCAATGCTGTACCACTAAACTACGGCGGCTCGGTATTTATAGTAATGTGTATTATCAATAGAAGTGTTTATTATCAAATATTCTTTATTTAACCCTTTAAGCGTTGATGTACTGTATATGTATTTGTTTATGTCTATTAAGATACCAATGGCTGAAAACAAAAGTTGAAGTAATATACGCCTAATTATACAGGCAATTTAAGTTCAGTATAATATGTTGTCAGTACTTCTGATTTCGAGAGTCATTATCCTGATATTGATCTATCTAAACAACGTGTCTTTAACATCAGCGTAACGAGACTTATCAAACTAAAACCTAAGGAAACCATAGTACTAAACATTAGCATTTTGCTCAAATATACGAGCATTTTGTATTCTATTGATATGATATACTATATGAAATTGTGTCGTTCCATGGTATCTGCATACCCTCAAGGATATAAACCGTAATGTTATTGTATACTTAGTATTGAAATCACATAGAGATTGTTTAGTCAATATATTTAATATTTTGAAACAAGTATTCTTTCATGAGACTCACTTCCAGTTTGTATCTATGCATACGGTGTGTCATAAGGTTGGACATACTACATGAATAAATGTTGTTCATGTATTCGTTGGAAGTGAATCATTGTACTGGGTATCACAATAGAAAGAACTTAAAGACGTAAAGAAAACAATATAATCTGAATCACAGAGTAAAGCGTATTATCCTGAAAAGTCTTATTAAGGTCTTAATGTTAACCTGGTAAGCTTTATTAATTAATTCAAGCTATAATATCTTTGAGAGTACCTGTTGAATATTTTATTCTTGGTATAGTCGTATGATTTTTAGTTGAATTGTGGTTCATTTATAAGTATTGTTGCTGCTTCAATCGTTGATATGTTTCGTGATTGTTGTCGTCGAGTGTACTCAAATCACATTATTTCTTGCAAACCTATTAGAAGTTTGGTAGATATTACACACATGGAAGAAGCTAGTTGTGAACAAGAATAGAAAATTGTACACAAATATATGTACGAGTGTGTCTGTGATAAATAAATATTCTATAATACTCGTAAAGTTAAAAGTCATCGACTACAGAACTTTAGAAGGTGTTCTTATCATTTACAGCTCCAACATTCCACGACTCTGTTTGTACTTATTGCGTGTGTCACTCCAGGAGAGGATTGTATCCATTATTCATCGCGGAGTTCAAAAGGGTTAAACGTATTTACCTTGAGTGGTCTGGATCATACATGTTATTCTTTCTCAATTCCGGATAGCACCACATTGCTCTATTTCGCGATAATGACCGACCTTGCCTTCGAGTACTGTGGTTGCACTAAATCTCCCACGCCACCTAGATACTTGGACTAACGTTATATCCTGCTCCTTTTCGTATTCTAGGTCCATGCGTAACAATACTTAATTGAATCGTGGATGATTTGTCGAAGTAATTTGTTGCTTTTATGTGTTCTCTGATGAATCGGTATAAATGATCAATCGAAAAATGGTTCTTAAGTATTATACATGCTACAAAGCTACATTTCCAGTTTATTCGTTCGATGTGTCTATAAGGAAATGGAAATTGGAAAAACGTCTCACAGACATTGATTCTGGGAAGAGCAAAGGGGAATTCCATCACAGACAAAAATGCAGAAACATCGATTCTTTCCTCATGAATTTCCTTCAAAATTTGTACCCACTTACCTTCAAAAGACAAACGATCGTTGACTATTATTTGAACTCAATTCCATATTGGCCATTTGGATTCTATTTACCTTTTGGACGAGTTTGTATCAGCGACCAATTCGTTCAAATGAATCGCCAGTGATGGTTGGTTATCTGCAGCGCACGTAATTTTTTTTTTTACATTAATTGTTATATTTTCTTTTGTATTAGCTGAAAAAGAGACATTCATGGATCCCGAGACGCAGGTTTTTTTCGGGGCGCAGAGACGCACATCACGATTCCGGTACAATCCCGGAAAATCCGGGACGTATATCAACCCTAACTGTATAACATTTTCCAAAGTTGGTATATTCGTTTTATATTTAGCTAAAAAGCGGCAAAAATATTTTCAATGAGGCTTTGCTGTTTATAATATAGATTTATGGCATCTGCAGCAAAAAATTACACGTTACACATGATTTTGGAAGCCCTTTAAAAGGGGCACAGTAGCACTCAGCAACAGAAGTATCAGGGTCGGGTGTCTTCCTGGTTAGATTTTTTTTTACAGTTTTGTTATGTTTACGGAATACCCGTCTTCCCTTAAAAATGTATTTTTTTTTCTGCATGCAGTCATAATAATGGTGTAAACATATACATCAACTATATATAACATAGCAACTCTGCATGAGGCACCTTGAAGCACACCTTTCAAGAAACTACACTGTTGAAGAAAGCTATATTGCGTATTTTTAACTGTATATAGTGTTCACTCTGTAAAATCCGTTGTTTTAGTTTTCCTAGAGTGTGGTTTCAACATAATGTGCGAACGGAAATATGTTTCCATTTGATCACGTATCATGCTTTGTTAATTCTCTCTCATTTTGAGTTTTGTAAAGGTCTTTGTTTCCTTCTGACCACTCAAAGAGATACAAACTTTCTATGAAAAGATATTGAAAAATAATTTGGGTTTTATAGCTTATTAAACAACCATCCTACAGATAAAATAAACGGTAAAAGCAACATCCTATAGTATGTTTATGAGTATAGTAGTTAGTGCCAATATGTCTCGACATCTGATCTTTTTGACGCGCTGCTGTCGTTTGAAAGAATTTCACATCCTCTTACCACCCGTAGAGCTGTGTTGCCACACTTCGCTACATGAACTTTGCCTTCAGTCGTGTGAGGGAGTTGAAAAACAAACGGTACACACACCTTCCCATTTTCCTTATGTGCTGCTGAGTGGAATTTGAGAGAGAGGAAAATCTTATTCTCACCCTGTGCATTTCGTACTTTCAAAAACAATACAGGTAAAACATTAAAAGGCGAGAAACACGATTGCTAATTAAATAGCAATTCGAAATTTCAGAATTCCGGAATTTCGGAAAGTGGGAATTCTGAAATGTGTGAATTTCCGAATGTAGGTCATCACCACCAAATGATAGAACTTTGAATTTTATTTATGTCCTTTAGGCACCTAAGGCTCAGGTCGGGATAGGGGAAGAGAAAGAATTCGGGAAGGTGTTGGCCAGGACCTATGTTGCCACCCCGGCATTTGCCTGGTGTGACTGAGGGAAAACCCTGGGAAAACCTCAGTCAGGATGGTTGGCCTCTGGGATCGAACCGACGACCTCCCGAATGCCACACCAATCAAATGATAGAACAGAATGGTCCACGGCCAACAGGCAGTACAAGACAATTAACTCTTGCTGGCTCAGATGTAAAACAGTGTAAAAAAAATCTTACGATGAACGCCTGAGCCTGAGGTGCTTAAGGGCCATAAATAAAATTTAAATTCTTGTGTTAATTTATTTCGGAAAGTCAGAATTCCGAATTTAAGGTCTGGAGCATGTAAGTTTTAGGTAACTTTTGCAGAGACTTGATGGAGTATGATGGGATGATTGGTGGAATAAAGAAAGTAGGGAGAAAGTGAAGAACCCCAAGAAAACCCATGCACACGGTGTTTGTCCACCACAAAACTCCCATGGCAAGAAGAGGAATGGAACCGACGACCCTAAGCGCAAAAGGTAAGCGCTTTACCATTGAGTCACCGACTTTCCGAATTCCGGAATTCCTAACACTCCTAGTATACCCTAACTTTCCAGAAGCATCATCTGCTCTCTCCGTTGCTCATTCTATGGGAAACACCCAGTGGCCTGAACTTTTCTCATCGACACAAAATTTTATCACTTCGGTCTTCTTTTTTCCTCACAGCGTACCACAACATTCTCCTTTTCAGCCATCCTTATTTCAACTGAACCTCTTGTTAAATTTGGCAATAGCGTTACACATTCAAAACTCCCTTGGTTATCGCCCCGCTGAACCCTTATTGGCTCAACGCGTGGGTGGGTCGAGGGTGTGTGTTTTAGTTCGCATTTTTGGCACAACTCAAGTCAACTTGGCAGCACTATAGTTTTGTTACTTCACTTCAAGGAAAGGATCTTATTTTCTAAGGACTCTAAAATGTAGTTAAGAAATGAAAACAGGTTGTAATGGTTGTTATTTTAGAGCATAAAATATGTATGAAGTATGAAGTAGACGAAACAAAAGTCATTCCTGTAGCAGCTGAATTAAAATGCTGTGTTGTTTAATTAGAATAATTACTTCGATAATTTTATGTTTTAACAAGACCTGCACTGCTCCCATCTAGTAGCAAACAACAAATAAATTATTGTTTCTAAACTGTGAAGCAAGAACCCGAGTATGAATTAAAATTATCACTACGATAGTTAAATAATAAGTAATTAAATATGAAGCTGAAGTGATTTATGAGTACTAACTCTCATACGATGGTTCGTACTGGAGCGTTAGTAAATCTTACGCTGTCTCATAAGTCTTTTGTCTAATACAACTTTCCTAACCTATTAATATTCACATTTTATTATTGAACCACTGTATACGAGTGGTGTAAAAACACAAATCCGAGACATTAAAAAGAATCTTTTTGTTTGGAACCTGTCAAGAAAATTCAGCTACCTCTTCGGGTACAATTACTGTCTCCGGTGATTGAGTGGTTTCAGTAATCACATCACCAGGTGAGATTCCCAAGTTCGGTCTCTGATAGAGAAAGCAATCAATTGTTCGCCATTTATTTAAAATAGATTTAGTATGATCTCCGTCCAATAGATGGCGATAGTAAACCACCATCAGTTCACCTTGCAGATTAATGTCCAAGAATGGATCTAGTACGAAGTAAGGAAAAGATATTTTACACATGACTGTGTAAACAGGGAAAGCAAAGGATCAAAATATCTTAAATTAGAAGTAAAAATGCTAGATAACCCGAGCGTTAAGTCAGATTACCAACTCGAAATTTCAGATAGGTTCGAAATCTTAGCCGAGTATAGTAGTAGTAATAAGGATGGTTTGTAATGATCAAATTGATGTGAATAAGATGTGGGAGGCAACTCGTGACACAGTAAAAGGCGCAGCAAATGAACGTGTATGTGCGAAGAAACGACAGAAACGCAAGTCTTGGTTTTTAGAGGATTGTATTAAGCATCATGAGGAAGGAAAACAATCAAGGCAGCGATGCCTATGTAATAAAACCAAAGCGAATGAAAACCACTACAGTGACGTAAATCGCTAACGCCGCACGCAAGTTGAGAAGAAAAAAAGAACGAAAATATCTGGCGAAGAAAATTCAAGAGAAGGAGGAAAATAGTAAGACAAATATCACGATCCCAGTGACCACCTACCCTTACTAAGGTTTTCCCTCAGTCATACCATGCAAATGTCGAGATGGTACCAACAAAACTAGGTTCTAGTCGACTACCTTCCAACATCCTCTCTCTCCACCCTACCGGCCTGAACCTGATATGCATAAAGGCCACAAATATATATATTTAAAAAAAAATCCAATACATACAACCCAAGAGATCATTGTCTGTTAGGTTTCAGTGTGGTTTTTGTTTGAGTTTCTAAAACACAAAATAGATATAGAGTGATAAACGCGTTAAGAAAAGTTACCAACGAAGACTAGGGACATAGAGATCTTCACGCGAATCGGATAAAAGATCCCGAGTGTAAAAAACTCTTTCGGAAAGCTTCATGGATACCTGAACTTGTAGAAATAGAAACCAAAATATTAATGAAGAAAAGGAAACTAGGAATTGAAGATATCTTAAGGCTGGAGACGACGACAATTAAAAAAGCTGGAGTCAAGGAACTGTATACATTGATAAGTGCTATATGGAGAAAGGAGAAGTTTCAAAGGAATAGAACACCTCAATAATAGTTCCCGTTTATTAAAAATGCGATAAATGTGAATATAATAATTACTGCAGAATCTCTTTACTCCCAATATGTTACAAAGACAAATGATTCGATACTATATCCTAGTACGATTTGAAATTCTCGAGCACATGTAACAAGCAAGATGAGGTTACGGAAAAAATTAAAAAATGATTAAAAAGAAGCACGCTTTTTAAGCAAAGAAAATGGACTAAAAGTAAAAAAAAAAGTAATAAAATTATGAATCGGAAAATAAAAACGTGGGTGCTATTGCTTACCTTATCATAAAATCATAATATCTAAGAGCACTCATGCTTTTATTTTCCGATTCATATTTTTTTTTTACTTTTTAGTCCATTTTTCTTTGCTTAAAAACGCTTTTTTTTGTAAAAAGAAATCACTTTTTAATTTATTTTATTTTTTACTGTTTTCGGGTTATTTCGGTGTTCATACTTCTTCTCCAGCTAATATTTTGTGGCTCAAATCCTAAAGTGTTCTGCAACCAGCCAAACCCAGCCGCGATGCAGGCTAGTATTTATTTTAGGATAAAGAAGTCTGTAATAATAAAATATTAAATTGAACTTATTTTAAGGTCTTTGAGGTAGTAACTATGGCTCAGGCCGTATGGATGATGATGGGATGAATTGGTGCAATGAAGACACGTTGACCACTCAACCACGAAGTAGCCTTCAGAGTCACAGCTCTTTTACACCATCATTTAAGAATAGGAGTAAAGAATACTCCTTCTTCCTTTTCTTTGTTATGTGCATTTTTCTTCTTTAATACTTTGACCATCGCTGCACTATTAAATTTGTATTTCTCAATGAGTGTAATATGTCGCCTTAGAAAAACGTATATAAAGCTAAATCCATGTCATAGTTGAAAAGGAAACTTGACAACACTTCACAGTAACTCAATATTAATGAAATTAGATGTTCGTTGAAATATAGTTTAAAATTCAGTGTTTTGAACATGCAAATGAGAACATGAGAAACGTAATTTTATTCTATTCGCTTTTAAGTGCAATTTTTATGCAATTAACATGGAAAGACACATATGAAGTATAATCTAGGAAACAGTTCAATATAATGGTTAACAAAAGTCACATTAATATCCTATCAACGAAATCAATTTTCGTTGGAATATAGATTGAATTTGAACGTGTTATCAACATGCAAAAGAGAACACAAAATTATAGTTATGGTCTAATGGCATTTAGTATAATTTTAATTACGAATTTTATTCCATTAAGTTAGAAAGAATCCCATGAAACGAAATCTATACCATAGTTGAAAATAGATGTTGAATTCACGTCAAACGAACATCTTATCAACAGTATCAAGTCGTCGTTGAAATATGAGATAAAATTAAATATACTTTTTTTTCAGTCAATGACGGTGATTCAACGACCAAAAATGAACGTTCAAAACACGTTTGTGTGCTACTGGGGCGGGATCCATTGAACACAGTGGCTCGGAGACCACTTTACTAAAAACTGTAGGTCCTGTCCTTAGAAGCTTATCTGCTCGTTTAGGACGTTAATAAAAATTCACGGACGCAGAGCAGTTCGTGCCCCTGTGGTTTATGCAACCGCTTCACATAGTAACTATTATGGTAATGGAGGTACCGGTGCGGTATTATGGAGGTACCGGTAATTTTATTTCCCAAAGTTTACAATCCTAAATGCAAGTGCTCTGTTCCTAACTTAGTATATACACAGGTTGACAATAAAACTATCCGGCAACCCAGGGACCTGAGGACTCCCAGATTTTCGAAAATTCCGGATTTTTTATAATATATAATGTTGTATATATTTAACAGCGCTTTAAAGAAAGAAAATTAAATGAAAAGCAAATTTTATCGGTTTTTTATTTTTTCTACTTTATTTTACTTTTCTCACTACTTAATTAATTTCTTAATTTAATTAACATTTATTTTAAAACATTGTTAATAATAATAAGCAAAAAGAGCCAGAAGAAAACACCAAAGGTATCCCACTAAGACGTTGCATGACCTAACATCTGATTCTGGAGTACAGCGCCGTCAAAACATAAACGGCTCCTCAAGAAAACAATGGCGCGCAAACGCGGTAAGTTTAAAAATGCACTCCGACATAATCTTTTTTTATACCTCAGTGACTAATACAAATGTGCATTTCTATATATATTCATCAAAATGTGCACTTTAACGGTACTCAAAGGGAACTTCGTACAGAGGATCAGTATTCTACACCTTTACAAAAAAATACATGTTATCCAGCGAAATAAGAAAATGATAGTCTGTTTCCAGCTCTCCTCTTTCATAGGCTAATCTCTTAAATGTATTATTTTCACTTGATCTTTTATTTCAACCCATGTAGCTTCTTTTACTCACATGAATACACTTGATATAATACACAGAATTAAAAGAACTAAAAAATACAGTTACTAATGAATCTTCTTTAGGACGCAGAATTAAAATTGGATATTTCTGTAGCTACGATTGTTGCCTAAATGTTGTACAGTTAAACGTAATTGTCGCTCTTTGAATCTTCGTCAATAAGATTACGTTAAGTTTAAAGTATTAACAACTTCGTGGGCTGTATTCACTATTTACTACTAAAAATAAGTAAAAATAATTAGTAGTTTAAGACTATAGTATACAGAAAACAATCGTGCTTTGTCCAATTTCTTGACTTTACATTAGAACATTTTCAATGTCGATGAACAGCCTGCACATCAAATAAGGATTTGCTTGTAATAGACAGACTTATTCTCTTCATGCATGATGGTTTCTTAGAAAGGTACTCCAAAGAGCTAGAAGATGGCACTCTCATCTAAATTCGAAAAAATGGACAAAGTACATTTTTTCCGTATTGTCAGCAATTGTTGTCGACACATTATTTTTACTGAAAACGTTGCTCTTCATTACATTCTTAATCTCATTTTAAATGCTTTCGTAATATATATAAACAAGAAATAATGTTTGTATTCCTCCATTGGAAAACAATGTTTATCGGCAGATAATCTTAATCCCGGGGAGGTGAAACTACGAGAATTGTATTGATGTGATACAAAATATGATTGATATTATTTCGTTTCAGAGAAGTGCAAGTGAAGCACAGAAAAGAGGTAATAACTGATTGTTTTAATGCGAGGCATACACTACTGTAAACATCCATGGTAGCTCAAAAAGTTGTAGAAAGCATTTGACAAGAACAATCTTTAAAAAAAAATAAGTCAGTGAATTTAAGGCAGGAGGTAACCGTGCAGAAGGTGTTTGAGAACCTACGCTATAGAAAAGTGTTTACCATGATTATTTTTAAAAGACATTTTGCAGCCGAACAGAATTTCTTTCAAATTTTGTGTTTGAAGATCAGGTTTGGATATATTAAAACGACCCAGATACTAAGTGACAGTTGATGGAATACTGATACTGTAGTTCGTCTAGGTCTAAGAAGTTCAAAATTCAGAAGCACACAGTCAAAGTAATGGTTTTTCTTTACTCGGAGGACTGGGAACCCATAATGCAGTATTTTCTTAAAAAGGATCCTGCAATGATCTGCGAACGTCATATTTTGTCCTTCAGAAAACTCTGACAAGCTACTAGAAAAATAATAGGATGTGAGAAAAAATATTCAAGCTATCAAACAGTATCATGGTAATGCCGGGCCTCACTCGTCTGTAGCCACACAGCGATTCATTGCACAAATGGGTTTGTCGGTGGTAACCCACTCCCTACAGTACAAACACTGTCAAACGCTTCACCTATTTGGGGAACCAGATGATACGAAGAATACCATTAAAACTCCGCTCAGACAGTGTTCCACAAAGCTTTCCAAGTGCTTCGCAGAAGTTGGTTCAAATCCAAGGGAGATTATTTCGTATGGTGCCATTCTGTGTGCAAACAATGAGTGTATGTATGTGTGTAGTTGTGTTTTCCAACTTCGGTTCATTAGGAAATTATGGGCATTCCTTTCTGCACACATCTCATATATTGCAGGCATTTAAAATTAAACTAAATTCCACGCATGAAGACTTTAGGCCTTCGTTCACCATCTTCGTTTACTGAACGTTGTAAAGGAAGGACAGTAACCTCAATTGAAAGTACTATCAAAGCAGTGGTCTGGTCGTATAAATACCATCAGAAGAAAAGAGTGTGTCACAGTCATCTTTCTCATGTTTAAGTGGAAACACTGACATTAAATGGGATATGGTATGTACGAGGTGTGACAAAAAATACGGTGAATAATTTTATTACTAAGAAAGTAATAAGATTATCTCAAATTTAAATTAATCTCCTTCAAAATACTCTTCTGGGCTAACGATGCATTTATCCCAACGTTGATTCCATGACTGGAAGCATTTCTGGAAGGCTTCTTTCGGAAGGGCCTTCAGCTGCTCCGTCGTGGCCCTCTCAATGTCGGAAATCGTGTCAAATCGCATGGTGCTAAATCCGGAGAGTAAGGCGGATGTGAACAGAGAGAAACATTTCTCTCGGCCAAAAACTCGCGGATCAGGAGCGAGGTGTGGCACGGCGCGTTGTCGGGATGAAGGAGGAAGTCAAAAGTCTGGGAACAAATTTCGTACTCACTCATCTCATTTGCAAATTATCGGTTAAAATGCTTTGCACGGGACCCGTAAGAGATGTTTAGTTCTTCGGTAAGCTCTCGAATAGTCAATCGCCTGTTTGAACGAATCGTTTTTGCCACTTTTTGCACGTTTTCTTTTGTTCTTGAGGTCAAAGGACGTCCCGACAGTTCTCAACCGGACTCATATCACCTTTTAAATCACTTATACCACTTGCAAATAGTCTTGAGAGTCATCGCATTATCACCATACACTGATTTTAACGTTTCATGAGTTTCTTTGGCACTCTTTTGCAACTTAAAACAAAACAATGTTAATGCGTTGTTCGTTGGACGACAGACACAGCAAACACGATCTCACTCTTCCGGCTCTGGAAGCCAACTGACAAGTCACAACTTGTTCAAACATGACACTGACTATCTTAACGGATCAGGCTATTAGACTCATTACTTCAAATGGATGTAACTTCAGCAGTTACTGCTATAAAAATTCATTCCTCGTATTTTTTGATCACAACTCGTATGTTTCTCTGCAGAACTAGATAAAAAAAGTTCATTATATTAACAGGAATTGGACATTCTTTTCTAACGTATGAACGTACTGAAGCCACTAATCAGGACTGAACTTGAATGCTATGAGGACATAAAGATTTAGATATACAGGGTGTTCCTAAAATAATGCCCTAAACTTCAGGAGGTAATTATTTACATCAAAAGAAGAAAAAGTTCCTTTGAAGAAATTACGAAATAAACTTAGTTTCGGTACTGCAGGTATTCAAAGTTACCATGGCATCGTCACAGAGGACGTCATATCTCGACAATTAATGGCGTTAGGGGTGTTGGGTTACCGAATCACACTAGTCAATTCTTCTATATGAGTTACGTTTTTGATTGGCTAATACAGTTTAGATGGGATTTCTACGCTTCCCTTACTAAACATTTTAATTCACTGACAATGATTTTTTTAGGTTACCAAACCTGTCTATGCGACACACCCTCAATCAAAAACATTGCTTAAATAGATGTATTGGGTAGTAAGTACTAAGCAGATTTCGGCATTTCTTCAAATGAACCTTTTCGTTCTCCACTATTATTTCAAGAATACTCCAATACGTAGGAATAGCAGTAAATTATATCGCCAAATAAGTAATATAAATTATTTACTTTAATTAACTGGTAAGTATACTAAAACGCCTATTTTTTAAAATTGAATTATTTTTTATGGTCTTTCAAAATCTGTGGCTCAGGCCAGGATAGAGTTGGGCAAGGATGCGGGAAGTAGTTGGTCGGACCCTTGAAGGTACCATCCTGGCATTTGTTTGTTGTAACATAGGAAAACTCTGGAGAAACATCAGAGTGAGGATAGTCGGTAGCTGCTATCAAACTTCGGACCATCTGAGTGCCAACGCTCTACCAATTAAATGAGTACCTCTTACAAAACATTATATTCTGCCCACTTAAGAGACCTTCATAGGCATATTTAAAAGAAATGAATAGTAATAATAATAATTTGAAAATAAGTTCATATAATACAGAAGAAAATGTATCAAATGAACTTATCGACAAATATAAAGATCCTGTTGTTTTGAGTAATTTGAAAACCTGAAGTAAGACGTCGTAATTCATGAGCTTTCAAATTACTCATGAAACACATCTTTAAATTGTGGATTTTGTTTTTAGCGAGCCAAATACAGACTCCGACGGCTGCCCGACCAACTAGTAGTCCGAAATAATTGACGAATGTCGGCGTGATACATAAATGCTGTTTGGTTTTCGGGCCATTTTCCTCCCCCAATTTACCGGTATAGGGACATAACCTATCTCAGCACCCGCCTGCCGACGTCAGCTTTCTGTCGGTTTTTATTTTTTTTCAAAACCCGACATCGGCCAACCCGTTGGCCTCATCTTCGTCAATCAAATACTGACGACGGACCGACGTCACCTGGCTTGCTGGGTTCTTTACTAGGTGTTGCGAAGTATATATGGTCCGCATATTAAAATTTTAATATTTTCTTTCATTGATCTGGTTCAGCCTCCTGGCAAGGGAAATTAGGGAAATATTTTCCTCTTCTAAAATTTTCTTGGTCCCACATAAATAAATGTGTATATATACACTTTTTTGTGTATATACACTGAAATGATAAATGTCATGGGATACCTACCTAATGACGTGTGGGACCCCTTCCAGCACGACGAATTGCAGCAACTCGGCGTGGCAGGTACTCGACAACTCGCTGGTAGCCCGCTGTAGGGATGTGCAGCCATGAAGTCTCGATTGTTGTCCACAGTTCATTGGTTGTTGAATGTGGAGGATCCTTGGCACGAATAGCCCCATTAAGCAATTTGCCGCCTCTGCGTCAATCCACCAGCGTACATTATCGGACGACCTCCGTGTCTGATATTCGGTGTCGGTCCACTGGCGATCATTGACGGACAGCCACTGTGTCGGATATACGCCACAGAACAGCGTCTATTCGCCAATATCTGCCGGTGGACCGACAGCAAATATCCGATATGGCGGCAGAGATGCGTCATTGGTCTAATTCCAAGGGGGGCCTGCCGGACCCAAGCGGCGAGCCGCGGCAGGTCGCTGTCGGCCCGATATCATTTTGCTCATGGGGACCTGTTTAATGACATCCCACATCTGCTCGATTGTGGTCAAGTCTGAATTTAAGGGGCAAATCATGCGTTGGAAATTGCCAGAATGTTTCTCAAAGTAGTCGCGCACCATTGCGGCCTGGTGACATTGCGCATTGTTATCCTGGAAAATCCCATTGTTGTCAGGGTATACGAAGTCTATAACGAGCTGCAGATGATCATCAAGCAAATGAACATTGCACTGACTGGTCCATGTCCGGTTTAAGTTTACCAGAAAACCCAAATTATGCAAGGTGAACATGCCCACACCATGACGGAGCTACCACCTGCTTGCACAGTGTCGAGTTGGCAACTAGGGTCGATGGTCTCATGGGGACTTCGCCCCACCAGAACACTACCATACGCCCGTACCAATTGGAAGCGTTACTCATCTGACCATGCTACACGTTGCTAGTTCTCTAAAGCCAAATCCATGTATTCCCAAATCCATGTGACTCGCCGCCGCCGATGGGCAGTGGTACACGTTTCGGTCTTCGGCTGCGATACTCCATGGAATCCAAATTGCACTTCACTGGCCTCTGGGACTGTTCCTGGAACGTCCTGCATTGATTCGTGCTGTCAGTGTTGCTTGTTTGTTTGCCAGGACGTCGCCAGTCGCTGTTATTCAGCACCCGTGGGTGGCCACTCCCTTGTCCCTGATGGGTTGTAATGCCTCCAATGCGGTACTCATGGTCAGTGTTCGAAGTGGGAGAAAAGCAGAGGCGGTATGTTTTATTACGTTTTTAACTCTTCATACCGGCTATCTAAATGTTGAAATCCTGTGAGGGTATGTTGCCTAAAGGATTGCATTTCTATTTACATAATGACTTAAAACTATGCGAGAACTTCTCCGTAGTTACAGGGGGCATGGAGAGGCCCCTTACTTTCCCAAAAAAATTAAAACATATTCCCTTACATGTTGTATTGTAGAGAATTATGCACGAAAATGCTCAAAAACCGAGTTTTTGTATTAACAATTTTTAAGCAATTTCCCGCTGGAGAACTTCTGGATCCCCTACTCGACGCAGAGAGATATTCCAGATCCCCGGAAGTCCGCCCCCACAGCAGACAACCCGTAAGTCCGCCCATGCTCAAAACAGCATTTATATGTATTAAAGCAAGAACACACACCATACATAAGAAAGAAGCAATTGAATATGGAACAACCAAATATAAAACGCAAAACATAATGGAAAAAACATCTACAAAAAATATTTTGAACAACTTACCAGAAAGTTTATTGGTTTAAGGCTTCACATAATGGCTTCATCCCTGGAGGTTGGATGTTGCCAAAAGAAGTCCTGGCGAATTCGTAACAATACTTTCCGGTTTCAGTTTCAACGAGTCGCCTCAATACACTGCCTTTTGTTTGGATTGGGGCAATTGGGTTCAGTTTTTGCGTAGGGGCAAGGGGTGAACTTCTTTGTAGACACGTGACCTCATTTTAAAAACAAAAGGTATACATCGTGTAAGATAAGTTCGCTCTTTGAAACCACTACTCTCCGAGCGAAGCAGACGAGAAAGAGTATAGAAGGTTCAATACTAAGCATGCGCAAGTGTTTCAACCTGCAATTATTCGAATTTGCCAGTAGAAGTGTGTTCTAGTGACTTAATGTAACGATGAGTGTTGCAAGTTTTAATGTAAAGCACAAAAATTCCATTCACAACCTAGAGAGGTGATTTACTTTCCTTTACGTACATATACACATTCATGAAAAATATTGAATGTTTCATTTTTATTTATGGTATGTAAGGTCTATTAGTCCTCTAGATATAAATAGATGAAAAGAATTATGAATAACACTGAACATTTCAGATTCATGATGACTATTTTTTATGTTGGCAACGCTGAGAAAGCCACTTCCCTGCCTGTCAATTCCCGGAATTTCCCGTTCAGGTGGCAACGTAATCGCGAAGAACATTACGTCACTGGAGTGCAAAGTTAAGATACGCTATGTCTATGAAAAATATAACAAAAATGTCGACGTTGCCAACTTAAAAATTATTTCTACATAAGAAATAAAATCTTTGACGTGTAAAGCTATTCGTCAATTTCTGTGTATATAAATGGATTTATTAAAGATATATTAGCATAAACTTTCCAGTGATGGTATGTCTTCACCACTGAAAAACCAGAAGCGGTATGGCATACCACCGCATACCGTCTCACTTTGATCACTGTCATGGTCCACCCGAGACACTGTGGAGCAAGTGAAGTTCAATGTCTGGATGACTTCCGAAATCACATGCCGCATTCGTCTAACACCAACTATCATCCCACGTTCAAACGCGTCGAGTTGCCATTACCACGGTACACGACATTTCATTGCACTCACAGAAGTCCAACTCACCACACTGCAATTGCTTCGCACCGTTCGATAGGTTTGCCGCGATGTTACCGCGCCGTCAACTAGCTCCCAACCGCTACCCCATGTCTTTCAGTGTAAATAGAAGTGAAGAATAATATCTCGTTGCCCGGGCCTCCATGGGCCTCCATACTTTCCCTGGACTATCGTAGAGTTTGTGGCTCGTCCTGATCTGGTATGTTTAAACACGAAGCAAGAGTATATGAATAGTTTAAGGCCTATTAATTTGAAAGCTACATTTAACAAATTAATAATGATATCAATAATCATAATTTTCCCCCTAATTAACTTTGAACGTCGTGAAGGCATGTTTAAATATTAGAAAAAATGTGATAATTAATGTCTAAACAGTTTTCACATAAAACTCAGGACTGCTATTTTATTTTATTTTCTTCGCCTCTGAATTATTTAGTGTTTTTATTTACAACCATTCTACCTGTCACTCACTGAATTAACACAGAACGAAGTGTGTTTTTTCCTTTTCTTCTCCATGAGTTTTATTTATGGCTATACACAACTCAACTTGAATGTCAAAGCCATAATAATTATATAGTGGTTACCAAACAACTTTTCCTCGCCATTATTTGCCCCCAGCATTTGTTTATCTGTATCTCACTTATGCACGTACCACACGCATACAAAGACTTCACTTTTAACTGAGTTAATAAAGAGAAGAAAAAAAAATAGATAAGGTTCTCAATTCAATGTGTAACTTTTTCGTTTGTCTAGCTATAACTTTTCAATCGATTTACCGATTTCGACAAAACTTCTT